>JBCJKH010016306.1:15140-26151 GCA_039877255.1 Loriculus beryllinus
TCATAAACAAAACGCTCTTGAGAGATCACTATGACATTGTCTGTAGTTTCATTTCCCAAGATAGTGATAACAGGATAACCCATCTGTAGTGTCCATTGATCCATTACTTGTTGGATATTTACAGATTTTCCAACCCTTTTTAAAGCCTACAAGAAAAAAGAAAAGTTTCAATATGTTGAAGCAATAACATCATCCAACATATAAAACTCTTTTTCTTTTTTTTTTTTTTTGCCCCAGAGATCATAATAAGTTTTTTAAATGAACATCACATATACACACATTTACACCCAGTACACATATACTCTACATGATTTAACCAAGTCTCTGTCCATCTTAAGAGTAAGCATTGAGCAGTTTTGCCAGAGAGGAGAAGGACAGTCAGGAAGTCATGTTTCCCATGTCATTCAGGCTGCAACAGAAGAAAAAACCTGCTTTGCAGAGTTTTAACAAGAGCCACAGAAATACTGGGTGGCTGTCTCCAAAGGATATTCTAGACCAACCAGAGTTAAAAAAGACTCATTTTTAGTTGATGCAGGGGGCCTACAGTGATGCATATTCAAACGGCTTGATTTTTTAAAGTATGGAGCTTCTGTTCTGAGAATCAAATGACTAGTTACTTGAAAATATTGTCCCTCATGCCCAAAGTGAGGCTATGAATACCAAGGTAACTCCAGCTGTTTCATAAACTCCACCTGTCACAACACATGGAGGATTAATATGTTCATATTTGATACCATATGTCAATAAAAATGCTGGTTTATAAGTAAATTTTAATCTGAAACAAAAAGAGAAACTATGGCATCATGGGAGATGAGACTGGGTATGAGGAGATTGACAGCTATCATTTATTCTTCAGTGACGGAAGTATCCCTAACTGCCAAACAGTCCTAGACTACAGACTGAACAACCTCTCATGAATACACAAACCCAGCAAGAAGTCTTTGGAACTGAAGCTGCAATTGCAATGCATTAGGAACAAAGCAGCTGGCAACAAACATGTTTACAGATGAGGCAAGCATAATTACTAGCCTTAACAATGGACTTTAGCATACAGTATAGCTGTAGTGGTTATACATAATACAATCTCAGCTTTGTTGTATTTTATCAGGTGTGGGTTCTGCTTTTTTTTCAATATTATGCTCATCCCTCTGACATTCTATCAGCCAGAGCTATCCTAAAGGCTTTAACAGAAGAAGACACCAGGTGAAAAGCAAGAAATATTTTTGCAATGTCACTGAACTTCAAATTAAGACATAGATTTAAGAGCATGACTGTATGTTTTATGTCTCAACTCTCATTAACAGCCAATACAGACTCAGTTCAGTTGCTCACACATAGGTGGTTAATGTCATTTGACCTGCCGCTCCAAAAGAGTACCAATTTCTCCACAGATCTTGTGACAAATCAATTAGATCCACCCAAATGTAAGCAAGAATTTTAGGCATGCTTGGCTCACTTTATGAAAATTAAACTCTGCCCTAATAGATCCCTAGACCTTTGGGCATAGCAACCAAAGGGAGCACGGACATAACAACTGTAAGTCTCTAAAGCATGCCAAATGTTACAGTAAATAGTTATTTATTTACACTAGACTTCAAAGCTTTAACAGTTTTGTCATTCACACAAATCATAACTCCATACAAAATCACAAACACGCCTGATGTAAATGCCAACACTCAGCACTTTAATGTGCTTTCCAGCTTATGAGCCTCAGCATGCTGCTACTGAAGTCAATGATAGCAGGTTCCATGAAGTATCTTTTACTGAACATCAGTGACATAGCACAGGCAAAGAAACATATTTTAACATAACAAAGAATAGAAATGCTGCAAAAAACATATTTTATTGTTGCCACTAGGTTAACTCAAATGCAATTTCTTTGCATCAATTTTTATATTTGCTTTGGGGTCTGAAGATTTCAATATGCACTATTCACTCCTAATCTCACCAAGCAAAATATCATGGTAAATTCTTGCTTCTCCCTCAGTGCAATAGATTAAAGCTTTTTACCTTTGACAGTGTGTTCCAGAGATCATTTCTGGCTGCATTGCCATACTTGTGAATGGTTAAATAGTCCTACGGAAATAAAATAAAAATACAAATCAGTATTACTATACACAAGGCAATCAACTAGAGCTGTGAATCACTGTTATTAGAAGCTAAAGCACATCAATGTTTGCATTTGTCAAAAATCTAGAAATATACATTATGTTCATCCTAAGGGAGTAAATAAACAGTTTCTTAACCTAGTTTACAGTGTAAAAGACTGTTGCTAAAAATGTCATTTATGGCATTCAATGCTCTTCCTTTTCTGCATAAGCCACTCTATAAGCTAAATATTTTGAATATACATTTAAATTACTTCTCAAACCTCAGAAGGGTTTCCTAGGTAATTTTTGGCAATAAAAGGAGAAGCTGCCAAATCACAGTTACAGTTCCTATTTTAGCAGGTCATTCTGCATCTAATGTCAAAAATTTGCTCACTCGAGTGACAAATACATTTGCTACAAAATATTTCACTGAGCAGTAGCCTACCTGAACTACAGATTTTTATGCAGGCAGATCCCTGTGCTTCCATGTCAAAATTCATCTTTCTGGCAACTGGGGTTGTAACAGGTTATCACAAAGGGTCTCCACAACAGGGAGTGGTGGAAGAGGGGTGACAGGTACCTGACTGTGCTTGTGCATATGTGTGTTTGCATGGCATATGTGACTCAGAGACTAAAGAGGTTATAAACTGAATACTTTCACTTATTCAGCTGCAGTTACAATGACTGAGGGTCCATTCTTCTCCCTTAGCAGCCAGAAATCTGATCCCTGGTAAGCTACCATCATATTAAATCAACTTTCCAAATTAATAGTTTAATTATATGACCAGGTTAGGTCTGGGCCTATCAGGCACAAAAGACTTCCAGTTTTTGTAGAGACAACACTGTTAGTTTCCCACCATTCTGTGTCCCTAGAGAGCAGTTCATTCAACTACAGAGATGAAATTCAGCAATGATTATTTGAATAACATACATTTCAAGCATTGTGATTGGAAGAATTAAGTGAAAAAACACATCAGAGGTTGTAAATCAATGGGTTCTCCCACATTTGAATTTCTACCATCTCCACTTTACACAATGGCTGGAGACAAACCCTAATTTGCAGCACAATGATAAAACTGGTACAAATTTGCTGACTCTGTTATCTGTGCTTTGTGTGAAGTAAGATACTTTGGGAATAATTAGTATTTGGAAAGCAAATTTTCTGATACACAAATTGTAGCACCTGTGACAGATTTAGCTTTTGTCAGCCAACTCATAGTACAAGAAGCAGCAACTCCCATTTAATCACAGGCTAGGAAGGCTAAATGAGAACACTGACTCTGTAAATGCAGTGCAGTCTTAACAATGTCATGAGACTAACTTGGAAAAAAAGACAATATTATACAGGCTGCACCTACAGTACCCTGTGCTTCCATTTTGTCTAAAAATACAGAATCATTTAAGGCACAGTGAAATATTCAATAGCTTTCAAAGCTGAAGAAGTTGAATTGCAAATTAAAAAGCTAAAATAGGACTAAACAAAAGTGGGACAAGGTAAATAAATAACAACAAATACACTTGTGCGTTCTAAGCAGCACTAGAAAATGCTGCATGAGTTGGTCCTTCTGAGAGCTGCTTTCAGAATTCTAACACAGCAAAATAAAACGGGTGGAACACCTGAGGATTTGCTCCATCCAGGCAATAATCCTGTTTACCAATCTACCATTAGACATCAAATTTTACTGATTTTACTTTTACATTTTGTGTTCAGAAGGACTGCAAAGAGATGAAACGCTTCTGCCCTTTTGGGTTTTTTTTTCTCAAGACACAGGCTGGGAAATTTAGATGTGGCTCACTGCTCAGTTAAACAATTTATTACCCTCCAATCTACATGTGTATTACACAAAATAAAACAAAAAGAATCATTTTATCATTTACCATTATCATTTACCACAAAATAAGAAAACACAATGACATGCTCAACGCATGAGTACAGTCCTGGTACCATACAATTTGATTATCTACTTTTTCATCATTTATGAAAGTTGCATATACACAGCATCAAACTAGGAGTTTTATTAAATGCATACTACACAAAAAAGCAATCCTAAGTGAGAGTTTGCATCAAAATATGTTTCTAATAGTAAATCTAAATGGCAATCCAAAATCTGAGTGCACTTTCTACAAGAGCTAAAGGTTACTGAACCAGGTCCCATCAAACTTCCTCATATATCAGTATCCTGTTTTCAATAACCAGTAGCAGATACCTAGAAAAGGTATAAAATAGGACAAGCATACAGTGAGACTTCCCCAGCATGCTCTCCCATTATCCAGCACTTCATGGCATGAGGAATCCTGAGCAGATTAGTATCTTTGTATTTAATAGTTACCTTCCATGAGTTTGACCAGTTGCTTTGTGAACCTATACAAATGCTTAGCGTTTGCACACCTTTCAAAAAAAGCATTTCCCACTTCAGGGATCTGTGGGGTGAAGATACCTGCTTCAAACATCTGCTCATCTGCTGGTTTCATCTGCTGTTCCCTAATTCTGGCACTAAAAGACACAATCCATTACTGTTCCTACTTCAGTCTCTCCAATCCATTCATACTTCTACAGATCTGTATCATCTATGTCTTCATATGAGAGCTTGGGTTTATACTGAGAACGCCACAACACACAATGACCCTACCACGTAAGGAAGAAATTCTTTCCTGTTAGGGTGGTGAGGCACTGGAATGGGTTGCCCATGGAAGTTGTGAGTGCTCGATCCCTGGTAGTGCTCAAGGCTAGGTTGGATGAAGCCTTGGGTGACATGGTTTAGTGTGGGGTGTCCCTGCTTATGGCAGGGGGGTTGGGACTAGATGATCTTAAGGTCTTTTGCAACCCTAACTATTCTATGATTCTATGATTCTACCACTCCCAGATACGCTGCAAAGTTACATTTTCTTACCAACAACCAAATTTCAAAGCTAGCTAGGGTTACCATGACCCAGCCTTAACCTTTTTTACCAAATTATCAGCCCCTCTTGACATACCTTTCATGAACAGGCACTCAGCTTAAAAAGAAAAAGGCTTGTACATATCAACATCAAATACATCACAGGAAGTATTGAAACAGAAGCCAAACATCTACAGCATACCCTGCTTGTCTGTTCTAAGGATGGAACAAGCAGGAACACAATCTATTTTTCTTCCTGGGGACCCATAACTAAGTCTTAAATATCTTGCAAAGGGGCAGAAGACATGTTCTTATTCACTGTAATTTTCCAGGGAAGGAGAATTAGCCACCCCTTTGTCTTTACATTGAATAGAAAAGAACCAAAGCAAACAGAAGAGATGCAAGACACAGAACAAAAAAGGACACAGCAGCCTGAATCTAAGCTGCACTGAGAACAGCTCCAAAAGAGGTAAAGTGACTTAAAGCCACTTTCTCATAAACACAGACACCCAGAATCATTTGGCTGCAGTGCTAGCTTCCCATCATAAACTCAAAATTCTATCACTTACAAAAGCTTTTCCAACATCTGGAGTATGCTGGAGCATGAAGATATGCTTCAGTCATTTTCCCTTCAGCTGTAACCCTACAGTTTGTGTGAGGAGAAAAGACGGCAGCAAAACCTAACAACCCAAGACTCAGGACAGCTCTTCTGTCTACAACTCTCTCTTTCTCCTTCACTGTAATGCCACCTTTAAATTTTTTCTTTGACATGAAGAAAGTAGAAAGAGAGTTCACAGACCCTGGTACAGGTCACTCATAATCAGACACACACACAAAAGTGGTCGTTTTGGTTTACATTTTCAGCAATTCTCTTGTAATAATATTCTTAACAACTTGGCATTAAAAACTGAAGCCACTCTTTGGCAAAAGTAATAACAGAGTATGGTCTCTTCCACTCTATAAATAATAATAATAATAAAAAAATCAATGTGTTTTTCTGATGTGTTTTAGTAATTTTTAACATAAATTAGTTTTTTTTTTTTAAATCCAGAACCTGTCATTGCCATGAAAACAAAGTCCAATTACTTCACAATGAAAACCTAAGATCTTAAAAAAATCCCAACAGATTTAGACTATAATATAAATTTTTGTCAAATAGCAATCTTAACCACCTCTAAAAAATTAAAAGGCTTAATGCTTTTCATATTATTACTTGAATACTGAAGCAGATAGCTTGATCTATCTATAGTAGAAATAACAGAAATACAGTGGAAATGCTAAAGGCTTTTGAAAAATGTTTTTAGTAATGTTGTATTGATTAAGCTTGCAGGCCTTTTATTGTACTAGAGGTTTTTAAGAAGAAGAGATTATTTTGTAGGAAAAAGTCTTTTATCCCTTTGCAATCTTAGTTCTCTCAGTACTGCTAGAGACTGAGCCTCTTGGTTTCAAAAAAATGAACTATCCCCACCATCCAAACATGATAACGCTCACAACTAATAAAAGGTAGTGACTGATAAACACACAGAGGTTAAACAAGGGGAAATAAGTCTCCAAACATGTGTCTTATTTTCAGGAGAGACTTCAGATCTATAACCAGGAACAGAAACATCAATTTTAAGACCAAACTCTTTCCTCAGTTTATCTGTATGAAGTTGATTACTTGGCAGAAGGAACAGCTCACGACTTATATGAGTGGTGCTGAGATCTGAACCAGATTAACACTGAGTAACTTTTTCTCTTAAAGATAACTGAGAAATCCCACTACACAAGATGAGTGAGGAAAAAGTAGTAAAATATGGCATCAAATTCTTGTGGCTACATTGCTATGAATGCCCTCATTTCTCAGTGATAAGGAAACAGCAGCCTTGCTCTACCTCTCTTTTGTATTTCACTTCTATTCCTGGTACACATCCTCCTCCCTTCAGCCTACAGTATGTTCTTGTCAGTTTTATACAAGACTGTTGCAACTCATCAAAGATTTAAAGCTACTAATAAAAACATTTAGTTCAGGTGGAAATCAGACTCTAAAGCTCTGGCTATCAAATCCAGCATGCTTGTTTTCCCAGAAATTTGTATACTTAATCTTAAGCAAACCAACACCAGCCAGCAGATGCACTGACTACAACATTCCATGTTTTTCCCCCCTTTCCTTTACACTGCTAACATCAAAGCTTCTACCACATGTTATCTTGTTACCTATTATCACGTTACCTAACATTCAAATGAAAAAATCTTGGTTGAGGGTCAGAGGGAAGAAGGTACTGCATATGTTTGCAATGGTGACTGACAAACAAGATGCAGTGAGAACACTGATAAAGCATTACCAGCAAGCTACAAAGAAGTGAAAATTCCTGTAAGTGAGTGAAACTACTGAATAGAAAAGCTAAAAACAGCCAACTAGGTTTGCAGTATTTGTCAGCTGTAAAACAGGCCAACCCTTGGGAAAGAAAGAGCCTTAAGGAAGTGATCATCCTCTTGGCTGAGCAGTCAGAGAAGCAGTAGAGTACAAAATAGGAGTAGGTAAATTCACCTTAGCCGTCATGGTAAACATTGTATAAGGCAAATTAGATGGAGGTTAACTCTATTTGCGTCAGAATCAATTTGTACCACTGGGTCAAGCTGCAGAGCTACCTCCAAATTGAAAGAACAGCTGTGATCAGACCACTTATCAAAGCAGTACTGCTAAGCCAGCTAAGAAAAAACTTGGGAACAGATTTTTTTCATGTGAGGTAAGCCAAGTACCTTCTTCACCTTCTGCATCAGTTTTACTAAGAGTGCCCAAAACTGCTTCCAGACAGTCTTGTCAGAAACTGCCAACCTAGACAATACTCTAAAGTCATTCGACATACTTGAACTTTCATGAGTGAGTTCTACCAGAGGATCAAAAATGTTGATATCCTTCCTTCCCTTAATCTACTATCGCATTTAAATGTGTTCCTCCAACAAAAAATTAAGTCGCTCTCTGGTCAACAAGCCAAGAATTAAACTAACAAAGCATTTTAACCTACAATAACAAAAAAACAGCATCAAAATTATATTGAAACAGCAAACATATAAGGAGTGTAAGACCATGCCTGCAGCAGAGATAATCCCCATCTAGTACTAAAATTATCACATCTGTTTTATATACAGACACAGCATCAAATGCATCTCCCTTTAGCTAATCATTTTGGTGGTACAGCCAAACTACCTTCCACAATTTCTGCTCCTCCTTGTCCTCATCCCCTTGTTTCTGAAGCTACCTGGCAAACCAAGTCTCTGAAATGACCTGTATGGGATGAAAATCTCTCATTCTGCACCAAGGACAACCTGCCTTCCTTGATCAAGTTACCAAAAAGAACATCAAACTCTTCCACTGGTACAAATGAAGTGGTGCTGGGTGGCAATGCATGGATGGGAACAAGCAGTTGGCAGCAGCATTGAGGAAAACAGAAGGGTGATTTCCTAAGTCAATGTCCTGTCCAAGTATGCAGCAAGTATTATGAAAGAGACCAGACAGAAACACAGTGGTGATGTCAGAATACAGTTAAAAGAAAGATGACCCATGTATTACATTTAAGGTAAACAAAAAGTTTATTTTGTAGACCATTTCTCTAAAAGTGACACTCAAATGTTCTTTTCAACTAATGGTTGACAGTATCATTCCTCTTCAATAGGCTAAGTAGACTAGTTAACTTCATTAAACTTTACATAAGGACACTGGCATTAAAAACTGAAGTAGAATAAACTCAGTGACTTCAAGTCACAATAAAAATGCTATCATGAATTGAGTAAATGAAATAACAGTTAACTTCACTTTTAAAGTTCCCACATGGGGCTATAATGAGGTTTAGCTAATCCAGTCACAATTCACACCATCAGCTACTTTGAACTTTGGTGTGTCCCTGCACAAACACAGCTTAAATCTTGTTTAATTGGCATTAAAAATAAACCTCTGAACTAGAATTTTACGCCACTTTGAACAATCAAAGAATATAGCTACAAAGGATAATATTATTTTTTCCTCCATATTTCTAATAATTCCACACAGGAGCCACCTGTTGAATGCCTTCCAGATAGACATTTATTGGCTTCCATATTTTAAGTGATTAGTAATTCTATCTGCCTCTTCATTCTTTGAAAGTGGTGACCCTGTAAGACGTTCAGGCCTGGCAAATAGGACTGTGGGCTTTTTAATTTAATTTAATCTTCTCCAAATCTTTTTTGTCTTTTTGTTTAAATAACAGCCCATAAGAATTATTTTATCTTCTCCATATATAATCACACTTTCTCAATCTCTAATTTATCCAGTCTGCATTTTAACCATTAGCTGCAATAAGCAATTAAAAATTCTTGAGAGCAAGTAACACTTTTAATGTTCCAAATAATTTTACTGTGGTACCACAGGAAAGCAGTATCTAAAATGTTCACTATCAGGAGCATCTCATCTAAATTCTAGATTCAAACTCCCAAACAGGTAAAAATAAGTTACAAAAAAGCCTGAGTGGTGTGCAACATACTTCAGAAGCACCATGCAAGTACTCACTTCAGTTGTGTTTCGCCTTTTCTTTGGGCTGCTATAACAGTCAATGCCTAAAATCCTAGGGAAGGAAATCAGTGGAATCCCACCGACGTGTACCAGATGAAATTCCAGCCTTTTATTTTCAAAAGGTATACTTAGATTTTTTTACATGCAGCAGTGATACAATGCTCACAATCAGGAGCAACTGGAAAATATCCACTGTCATCATGTCATATATGCAATTAAATCATTACATGAAAACAGCCAGCTATAACTACTAATCAGGAAGACTGACACTTGAACCATGCATGGAAATAAATCTTAATTTTCTCTAGTGCCAATGGTGCTGAATAAGCCACACAATTACAGTATTTTACTCTGTCCTTTTTCCTTTGCAATTCATAATAGTCCCATATGTTCTAACAATAATCAGATCAGCAGAACTGACATTTCTGGCATTATATGGGTTAATGGGGTTTTTAGCATTGATTTCAGTGGGAAAATGTCATCCACAGTGTTGGAAGTGTACCATTCATTTAGAGGATATAGATAGGACCTGTGTCCTTTCCCAAACAAAACAACATCCAGTGTGCCATCCAGAATGCTGAGACATAAGAGAAACCAGTAGGAGAAAGGAAGAAGCGAGAGCCATCATTAAGTCTGCTTTCTTTGCTTTATCTTCTTCTTGTTTATAAAATAGCAGTACTGCAAAAACAGAAATAACACAACTGAAATCAATATGCTCTGTCATTTTCATTCCAACAGGAGAAAAGAATGAAACCTCAAACCACCATGAAAAACATATTTTTTCAATTAATGCATCTTCTGCATTGCAACTCAATGAATCCAATGTGAATGAGTTATCTAAAACAAACCCAAAATTTGTACTCAGACAAATTTCCAGTTACTTTTAAATATATTCTGCTTTGCTGGGAACCCTTATTAAAAGATCAGAATTATTAAATGGAGAGGTTTATTTCCCTTGTAAAGTTCACCTTCACCTACTAAGTGAAGTGGACAGAAGTTCCATTTTGAAACACAATGGCAATTGCAGTGTGGTGGTAAAACAGTGTGCATGCAAAGTCTAAAGGAAACAGTGGGATTGCAGAGTTATTGCCTAGTAGAATCTGATGGTATCTGCTGTGCAGTGAGAGACATCTGCTAGTATATTAAGCTTAGCTTTAAAGAAAAATGTATTTGACATATCATTTGGTAGTGAACTACTGAGCTAAGAACAAATTTTACAGAAATAAAGCACTCTTTGAAATTGAACTGCATATATTTGACTGGATTTGTACATTAATTTTAGTTCTGCCTTGTGTGGTTGTATAATATTTTTGAACCTAAATCCAGATATTGCTCAATAAGTATATTTTTAATTCACACAAAAAATGATGGAATACTTTCTATAGATATTTGGATGGCACCTGCTAATTGTGACAGGTTGGCTGCTCATTCCTCTGCATTAATTTTAACTATGCCCAGGGATTGCCAACCAGGCAAAAAAATGTCTGCTGTACTTTTTTGTAATACTTTTTTTC
>JBCJKH010016307.1:0-33419 GCA_039877255.1 Loriculus beryllinus
GCTCCAGGTGAGGTCTCATGAGAGCAGAGTAGAGGGGCAGGATCACCTCCTTCGACCTGCTGGTCACGCTCCTTTTGGTACAGCTCAGGATATGGTTGGCTTATTATTCCTTGATCCTGCATTAAACTTCACTGCAACTGTGCAAGTACTTAACAGGATTTTGAGAATGGGTTGATGAGGAAAACCGGTGAATGGACATCTTTTGTTTCTGCCTTAACTATGCATGTACATAGTTAGGTAATTAGGACATTCATTTGCAATTATTTTTGCAACAGCTATGCTAGTAAGTAGGGCAGAATTCAAGAAGATTGATTACAATGGAACTAGCCTTAACTGCTTAAGGTAAAACATGGACATAAAGCCTCAGTGTATCCAGAACAAACTTTATCTGAAAAAAATGAGACTTTCTAGCATGTTACTTGTGTGATTTTATTGTAAATAAGATTGGTTTACCCATCTGGGTGCAAAACAAGATACAAAAAATATTTTTTACCATGTTGTGTATTTTTCCTTCTAGCTGGGGAAACTTCTATAAAGTTGGTATCACTGTTGACCATTTTGTAACTTCAAACCACAGCCTCCTACAGGAAATGTAAATAAATCCTGCCAAGGGTGGCATGGAACTTCAATAACCTTAAACCATTTTACACCTAAATGAGAGCATCTGTGGAAGGGATTAGCATGCTGTAATTTATGTGCAGTGATTTCCCAGCTTGCTTTAACTTTCGCCTGTGTTCCTAGTCATATAAGCAGACATGGAAAGAACCTGGGCTGTGCTGGTTCAGTCACTTCATGGAATGATTGCATTGATCTGTGTGTTTGAAAGCAATCCTGCACAGAGACTCCTTGATTTTGGTGGAGGACCTTTACTGGACAGACTCACAAGGCTCATGGCAACATTGCAGCTAAATAGGTTTTTCAGCAATTTATCGTTAATGATGAGTACAGTATGTCTGTCTTGGTAACTATTGTTGCTCAAGAGCATGCTGTTGGCTATGGTAATGGATATTAAAAGCATCTTAAAATAAAACAGCTGTAGTCCCTCAGTTGTTATTCATTAACATTTCATTGTTCAATCTGTTTTATTGATTTTCATAGTGCATAAAATACACAAAATGTGCAGAAAATCCGATACAAAATGAAAGAGCTATGCATAGAGGGAATCATACAGCCTAAGGAATGGGTACAGCGAAACAGGCAATCTGGAACAGGCTGAGCATGAATTCACTGAAGGAAGTGGACTAAGCTGCCACCCTTCATTTAAAAAGGCTGAAAAAAATATTAAGTGCCTCTGTGGAAGTATGTAGCTGAAATGATAGCAGCCTCTTAAACCAGAACCCAAGCCTGTGCCTTCACTCAAAGAGATGTAAAGTCCTGCTCAAAAATGTAAACAGTTTGGACAGAAAGATTTTGGCCCAGCATCAAGTGGGATGCCACTGGACACACACAGAGACTTGTGGGTGTGTGCTGTTGCTTCTTGTAGAAAGGGCTGTGCATAGGCAGGAAGCTCAAAAGCGGGCAGGAAGCTGAACATAGGCAGGAAGCTCAAAAGCGGGCAGGAAGCTGAAGAATGGCCTGATCCAGTAGAGTCATCAAGAGGAAAAAGAGTTTTTGTGGAGAAACTGCCCTACAAATTTTGCTGCTTAAACCAAATTTGCCTCTCATTGCTTAAAGTTACCTGAGTTCAAGAACACAGGGCTTGTAGCCAGAGAGAACTGTATACAAGACTCCCTCATAAATTTCTCTTCTTAAAGAGAATAATCTTCAAGTCTCCTGTTTTTTGGCATAGCTAATCAAGTTGAAAAGGGTAACAATATAATCTGCATGAACAGTACAAACTGTGCCTGGTGGTCAGGGAGCCAAACTGGCATCATCCAAATCCTAGGGAGGCCAATGGGATGACTCTGATTTCACCCAAAATGTGCTTTGGGTAGAGTCCAGCAGAAGCATATGTATTGCCTAAGTGTATATTGCTTTCCTTGCAGGGTAACCATTGTTTTAAGTTTAAGTGGTTACAAAAGAGCAGCACTCTGATAGCAAAAATGTTACCCTGTCACCATGCTGCTAGTTAAAGACAGAGAAGACGCTTTGTATCAGTGAAGTACTTTATCCTGTCAAGGACCACTCCTGCTTTCCCAAGCAGGGGCTGTATCCAGGTCAGGGCTATGAACGTACACAGACAGCATGTGCCCTGACAGGGATGGGAGCATCTAAGGCCTCTTGGCAAACCTCATGAAGTTTCATAATGTGATTCCCAGACCGTTTTGGACACTCTTTTCCCTTGAACTTCATGCACAACAAAGCCATAATGGGATTCTCAGTGTGCCTGGGCTCAGTGCCATATGAACAGCAGTTGTATCCTGGCAAAGGAGTAGTCTAGCCCTGGGCATTGCTTTTCTGTACTTTGGGAGTATTTCAGATCTGGCACCTTCATAAAATTGGTCAGAGAATAAGATTTGGCTAAGTCACCCTTGCTGAACACATTAATTAACATTCTTGCTCCTGACTTTTTCTGTAGCCATGCAGTGTTAGTTGCAATAAAACTATCAGCTTTTCTTTATGGGAGCTAAACTCTGACCTTCTTTTATTTCATTCTCCTACAGCCCTTTTTGCTGTGATTTTAATTTATGTTGCTAAATAGTCCAAGCAAACATAGACAACTATCTGTCTCTGTCTAGAATACAACAGGCACTTATCTGGCACTATAAATATAACAATGATATTAACAGAGCTTTCTCTTAAGTGTTTATTTGGACACACCTGGTAAACCCAAAGGAAAGGCTGAATGCAGCAACTTATTTCATTAAAAGACAACTGATGTTTTATTTAACTCAATAATTAAAAGTTTTACAAAGATCACCTCAGGGTGTTTTTTAATAGCTAGGTTTCAACTGAATTCCCAAATCAACAAGTATATAATTGTCCAAGAGAATAATTTTAATATAAGCAATAAAGTTTCTTAGAGATTCAGATGCTTCCCTTAAGACATGAAAAGTGTTTCTACAGAGATTACGATTACAGTATAAATTAGTCCATCATTTTTCTGAGTACAAACTAAGGCTCCCAAATCATTTGAATAGACAGTTTACTGCAGCAGGTCAGTAATGACATGGAGCTGTAAAACAATGGTACTCCTCTGGTTTAGCTCCCATTCAGAGAGGATTTTTGCCTCTTGGAAGGGCAATATGTTGCTTAAAGTAGAACATGGAAAGAAAAGAGATTCCAACTGCACAGCTGTCAGATTGCTTTTCTTGTTTTTTCTTTTTAAATGGACTAATTTTTACAAACTGAGGATTTTTGGAGGGACACCAGAAAAGAAGTTAGCTTAGGGCAATGCCTTGAGAGCAGTTAGTGAGAACATAACATGAAAGGGTGATTAAACTCTCTCTTTTTCTTGATGGAATAGATCCTAGCTCCTGCATGGTCTATTCCCAGCCTAGTGCAGAAGCTTGACAGCTCTTTTCATGCTTCCCCTCCAATTTCTGGCTTTAACTTTACCCTTTTAATGTCTTCCCAATCTTAGCCATTTTCCCCCTCCATGCTGCCATTTTCTAGATTAAATAATTCCTATGTATTTTGTGACAAATCACTTCTCCTTTCTGTATCCTTAAGGGAAGAACTAGTTGTTATGGTGGGGGACATTTCTCTTATGCATGACACATTTACCTTGCAAACCTTGTGGTGCCAGAAGATGTTACTCACCATGACAGATGTTTTCCATGCCAACACAGCCTTAGCAGTAAACATGGCACATGTTTCCTGATCCATTTCAACACAGGGTTAGCGGATTAGCCCGAACCATACTGATGAGTTTTGAAGTTTATCTGGCCATATTTACCCTGAGCAACCTGGATAACATGGAGCTGAAGGCTAGCAGAAAGCCCAGTGATCTGGCAATGGATAAATGAGGATGGTTAGGTCTTCAGGTGCTCTGGTTTGATGCTCTGGTTTGATCTGGCAGAAGACACTGTTCCATGCCCCAAACTTAACTTTACAAGCAAACCTTGATCCCTTAGTATTTTATGCCTCATCTTGTGTGTATTTAAGTATGGCTTAAAATAACTGCAAGGCAGGGATCTCATGTAGAGTACATGAGCTCCACCTGGCACCAGTTACACCAGTAGTGACCAAGTAAGAGCTTGGCCTTTTGTAATTTAGACATGTGTGTGCTGCTATACATATGTTAGTGACTGCATATGAGCACTGCAGTGTAAAGGAGAACAATCATAATCTTAGTAAAATATGAACATGGATTGTTATAGAATTACCATAATAGTGTTTATAGTAGTAGGTATAAATGGTACCATGAGGCTGATTAAAGCTAAAGAGCTACTTTTCCTGCTTGCTGATTACAATTAGCTCTTTGCTGAATTGCTTGCCAAAGGACTCCATTAAACTACAGTCAATTGACCTTACAAGCTGTATTTTTAGCATGCTTTGAATGTACAGCTGAAGTTTTTCACATGGAGAACTACACATACTCTGACCACAGGTATAGTGACATGAGTGAAATAATCTACCTACAACAGCAGAAATAGGTGAGGCTTTGTACATACTGTTATATTAGACATTTATAAGTACACATGTGCTTTTAAAAGTTCAAATCTATCAACTATTCAGCTTGTGGATAAGTCACCATCACTCTGCTCTCTCATTTAGGTATGTCATAGGATTACATTTCAGGAGTTTGAGGGGAGGGAATAATTTCTGTACCCCTAAGGGACACCAATTGAAAATGTGATCTGGGTGTTCAGGTTCTGAAAGCTCATACACTACTCATGGTAATTTTTAAGACACTGTACTTGTACTTGATCAGTCCTTATTTTCAGTATAAGAGCAGAGCATTTCACCTCACAAATCTCACTTTCTTCATTTCTGTCCTTCAAACAAAACCTCCTCCCCCATTCCAGTAACAAACCCCAATACTGTAGTTGATATATAGCCAGGTCTGCACTTCGCTGGTATCTGCTTTTGCTTTTGTAACTAACTCAGCAGGGTCTACTGCTTCCTCCTAGCTCCACCTAAATTTAACATAAATTTTCACACCTCTTCTTTGTTTTAGTATTTAATACCCTTCAAAATGGTCTTCCCTGCTGATTTTCTTAAGGAACCATGAAGGCTGATTTTGATCTTGCTGTGAATCTGACCAAATAAGATTAGCATTTAATACAAAAACTCTTTTAGAAACAAAACCCTCAAGACTAAATGCAATCATGCTCATTCTGAGAGCTGTAGTCATTTGTCCTTGGCTTGTTCTTCCCAGAAATGACTGGCACAGTCATATTTTTTCATAAGGGTAGTTGGCTCTGCTCTCACTTGGCTAGTCTTGGGAGATGATTTCAGTTACAGTTTCATCTGCCAAAGTCCCATATTCTCTTGTGACCTAGTTTGGATTTTAATTTTCCAGCTAGGCCACCTGCCTAGAGTTAATTAGTTATGGTTTCCTTTTTACATGCAAAATTGTTTTAACTTCATGAGCTGGCACAGATTTGCATGGGTTTCCCTCCTAGTCCTACTGTACAAGCAGCACTGCCTGCCTAGTCCTGTCATCTGCACTATAAAATTAGCCAGGCTCAATCAGATATGACAAATTGTTCAAGGGGAAGGGGTAGGAGAAGAGAAGCAGCAATTAACTTTTATGTTTCCCACTTTGAGGCTGTTGTATTCTCTGGTCTTAGAAAATCCTCATCTGACTGAGTTGCTAGTCTTTCTTCTAAAAAGTTGCCAGTTTCAATCCAAAACTGAAGGAGAGATGAAATATCTTTAATATGCACTAGAAGTCCATGTGCTCAGCTATTTATAATCAAGCTATATAGCACTGGCAGGGCTGTTCTTTCACACCCAGACTGTTTGCTGTCTACTTGTTACTATATCAGGCTGGCCTGATTATCCTGTTTCTCTCATAGATAGTCCCAGCAATCTGTGCATCCTACCCAATCTGTCCCTGTTGTAACTGGTGTTATGGGAACTGTTACAGGCACACACCATTGGAAGAACCCTCCCAGACAAGCTGCGTGTTACTGAGGCTAGCCACCAGCCGAGTCCTCGCAAGGATGCCACACAGGATTCTGGGTTTACTCTGATCTGAATAAATAGCCAGACTCTTAGTTTCTCAGTGTCTTTTTCTTGGCATTGGCTTACTGTCTGTTCTCCCTTCATAGCAGCCTTTTGCCTCTGGATCTGACCAACAGATTTCCCTACAGATTATACAGAACTTATTTCCCTGGATTTCGTTTCTCCACTTCTGGGACTCAAGATTTACAGTTCACTTGTTGGAGGTTTGTCACTGTTGATAAATGGTGGTAAAGGTGGTAAAAAAGTGTTTATCTTTTTTAATGGCCTGTCAGCTTTCTCAACTGCCTTCTAATCAATCCTAGCAGAAAATGCCTATTTCTTGGTCAGAGCTGTATTACTTAATTATTTCAGTTAGTGCTTGGCTACCCTGGGTCTGCTAGAATTGTCACCACATCCAGAGTTTTGTGTGAATAATTAATCATCAAAGCTCTGTTATATACCTGGGAATCCCTTTGTGTTATGCAAAGTTTCTGCTAACACTTCTTGTAAGCAGCAACAAAGGCAACCAAGACTCACACTGAAAACAACATTGTTGTTAAAGCTCTTTGGCACAAATGCTGTTTAATACCAAATGATACCATGTCATATACTGATGCTGAATATGTACTTTTGGATTCTGGTAGAAACAAGCACGCATATATGTGTGCATAGTATACCTGCTTATGTGTCTTTCTTGTTTCATTCAGTGCATGTTATCTCTGCAAAATTCCATTGACCAGTAGCTTGGAAACCAAGAGGTACTGTTAAGTTCCACTACTATGAACCACACAGTTTCACTGAATAACTTCAGACTCATTATATCTAACTGAAACAGCAACTGTTTTCAGAAAGATATTCAAATCCTCACATAATGATTTAAAGTAGAATTCACTTTTAGCTATGTTAAGAGTCAGATCCATATTTTACAACAACCTCAAGGTATAATCAGGGGCTTTTCATTTTAAGACCACTCTTTGAGTTACTAAAACTTCCCTTAAGTGTACTTTGTGTCTCAAATGAAACTTAAGCTAGGTTAGACTAGAGATCTAGTTTTCAGATGGTTAAAGTGAAGTGAAACAAATTTTCTCTCTTTTCATCAGTGCAAATGTACTAACTTTTTTGGTTTATCATTTAAGATGGAAATATAGTCTTCACCCATATGGGCCCTGTCCCTAAACTGTAGAGTTTTGAAGATGTTAGTTTGGATGACATCATGGGTACTGTCATCAATCTGCTGGGACAGGTGACAGCAAGGCACCATTTGATTCCTTTTCTTGCTTCTATACTGTGCAAGCTAGATCTAGAGTAACAGTACAAGTGGCCAGAAACCAAGAGACTATAGAGAGAGCAGTTGTACTACAAAAGGCCTCATTTCTGAATTTGGGTTAAATTTGTCTTGGTTTTCCTCAGATACTATTCATGATGTAACCAGAGACCATCCTGTGAAGAACCACCATCAGTAAGGCCAGACAGTTCAAAGCTTACACACTTTAGGCTCCAATCCAGAGACGTGATGAGGATGGAGCTGACCTCAAGTGTATGAGTTACACTGCTGACTGTCACAGAACTACTTACTTGGTTAAGTGTCCTGATACATCAAAGTGTCTGTGGGTCCATTAACAGTTCCCTTGAAATGAGACGGGTATTTTATAGGTCCTTCAAATATCAAAGAGGTAGAAGTCCCCCAATACCACTCAAATTGTGTCTGAACTAATAAACTAAAGATGCTTGGAACCACTCTCTGGCAGTGAACACAACTGACACATGGGTTCACATTGTCACACTTCTGGCCTCCAAAGCAGGGTCCATGCATTCAGCTTGACCACTGGGAAGATTTTCTGTCCCCTGCTCCCCCTCAGACCATGCCTGGCTATTGTTCAGGAGACTGTTATCTGACAAGAGCCAAAATCATCCCTGGGATCCTCTTAAAAATTTAGGAGTACAGGCAACTGAAGCCCAGTGCCTGGGAACATTCCTTGCCACTTTTTAATTTACTAGAATAGTTGTAGCCTCAGAGGCTGAACACTCTTCTCAGGTTACTTATACAAGCATGCACAGAGGCAGGAGAAAATTGAGAGACAGATAGTTAGGAAAACAATTGTGCTTTCTACAAAAGCCACATATACTTAGCTGTGATTTGGACAAAGAAAACAGACTTTTGCCAGGCTGTTGAAATGGTGAAAGATTTCAAACCATGGAACTATCTGTGTGTCAAATTTAAATCTTTGCTCAAGAAGTACTGAGAAGGTACAAATATTGGGGGGGGGGGGGGGGAGAGAGGAGGAGAGGGGAGAAGGCGTTAATATTTCTTATAAAATCCAAAATTATTCACTTAAAAATTAATAAAGCACATTTTGTAAAATAACAGATAAAGGATAAATAAATGGCTGCAAAATGAAACAAACAAACAAAAAACCCAAAATAAACCAAAGCAAAACAGCCCTTCAGGAATCTAATCCAGCTTCAAAGGTGAAAAGAAAAAGATGAAAATTCCTAGGCAGCTGTAAGGTCCTGTTAAATCAGTAGCATTACTGTTCTTATCATATAGCATTGACAAGACACCCACATCCATGGGGTTACAGCTATACAATCATGAAGGAAGACCATCTGCACTGAAGACCCACCATTCTAAACAGATCAAGTGAATCATCTTTCTTCAAAGGTAGCAAATCCCTGCAAACATCTTACTGTAGGATACACAACAAGCCAAATTGCACGCTGTTAAACCTGTACAACTTACTCTTTGCAGCACACCTCAGAGAGCAGAATATGACCAGTTTCAGCAATTGGCCTCATTTTTGAATTTTCACAGAAACGGTATCCTTGTTCTAAAAATTATGGCTTCCCTTCTCCATCAATTCTCTCATTGCACTTTCAGGCAGTATAAATAATTTGCTGATGTGAAAGCTACAAAAGCAGCCCTGCTACCTGCTGGCCCTGAGGCCGTTGCCTGAATCTTCGCTCTTTTCATCAATTTATGTACACTTTTGTGAAACCTCATAC
The DNA here is from genome assembly GCA_039877255.1 of Loriculus beryllinus. Classification (NCBI taxonomy): domain Eukaryota; kingdom Metazoa; phylum Chordata; class Aves; order Psittaciformes; family Psittacidae; genus Loriculus; species Loriculus beryllinus. Next base: position 9,058 of record JBCJKH010016307.1, read on the forward strand.
ATTCATCTGTGCATGCTCTAAGAGTACCGGTTCTTTTGAAAACTGCTCAGAAAAGACACAGGAAGATGTACCTTACAGTATATGACCCTACTGAGAATAAATGAAGGGGGAGTAAAGAAGGGAAGAAGGATAGCTGGGAGTCCCAGCAACAGCAGAAAGCTGCAGGAAGTGGCTAATGAAACCCAATCCGACAGCAGCTGTGCTGTGTTGCATATGGTGTCTAGCAAAGATTTCACTGGACTGTCCAGAACATAATAGGGCGATGTACAGCCTGGCATGCACATTACAGTTTGTAATTAAAAAACAGTTACAGAACTTAGAGGCACTACTCCACTGAAAACAAAAAAAGAAAGAAAAAACAAACAAAAAAACCAAGGTGACAAGGTTTGTTTGAAAAAAGTAAGCATCTACTTGCAATCTGTACAAGTTCTGATAGGGCATTTTCAGTAAAGATCTTTTCAGAAGGGTTTTCCCTTCGCAATATTCATGCTGACGCAGAAGATGTTCAGCTGGTATGGTTGAATTATGAGAAATGTAGTTACATTATTTTACCAGCTAAGATCAAATAAGTTATCTTTGAAATTCCAGAAACAGTGAAAACAATCTGAGGTGTACTTCAGGAACTGAAAGTGGGGAACAGTGTGACTTTCAAAATTGACCAGTTCTTGAGAGTTATCAAACTATCACATGAACAGGATGGGCTTTGAAATGCTTTCCAGGTCTGTGGGTTGAAAAGGAGGAATGTTTCACAAAGAAAAGTAAAATGAAACCTGTAGTGTAAAGAGCAACCATTCCACTTTCTAATTCATCATACATAAAAGCCAAGTGCTGGCCACAAATTGAGCTGGGATTACTGTGGGTCTTTTAATAAGCGACAGCCTTTCTAGGGCAAAGTTTTTGTCAAAGGCTATCTGGAGTCTCATTTGGGACTGACGGAGAAAGATCATGCACATTTCATTACTACATACATAACTTGTTTGTTACAGCCTTAGCTTTTGAGTAGCTACTGGATACTGCTGTGGGTGCAGCCCTATTTCAATGTAGTGCTGGTTTGAGAATTTGTTAATTTTTCTTTACTAAGACAGGTTTTTCAGATTCAGCTGAGCTCCCTTCTGCTGTAGCTACTTGTTAATGTTCTCTAAGATAATTAGTTTAAAGACAGTGTGGCCATGTTTATGCCACATTTTCTTTTTAAAAGCCAGTGTAGCAATGTTTGTACTATATTTTCCATTAAAAATCCAATTACTTTCCTTAGATTTTAACCATCCAATGTTAGATCATTTAATCTAGCCATCTGGGGTAGGGCAGCTTGACTTTAAACAGAGACTTAATGGCTATAATGGGAATGGCAAATATGGCAGGGATCATGGAGGGCCAAAGTGTCCTGTCCTGCTGCAAGTCTGAAATTAATAAGGGGGTCTAAGATTCATACCAAGGAGGAAGACATATCCCAGGTGAATCCCTTGCAGGGTATTCACTAGTGTTACCAGATTCTGGACAAGATAAAAGCTTTCTTGGATCCCTGGATGTCCCAGACCAACCCCTATAGCCTGGTTGTCCTAATCTATGCTTTCACCATCATCCAGAGAGACAGATTCAGATGAGCTGCTCTGAAAGCACCTAAGAGAGAGAAATTTCTTTCTAGAGGTACTTGTTGCTGTTCTATACACCAAAGGGACCTTAGCTCATGAGCTAGGACAACCTCATAACATTTAGCTGGGTAGACATATGTGAACTCATTCTAGTGTAATTAAACACCTCCAGTTCACTTTGCAACAAGCTAAAACCAGCTGTGGTAGGCAAATTAAGTCAACTACTACTGATGCCCAGCTGCTTGTTCTTACCCTCCTCCATGAGGCTATTGCCTCCCCAGTTCTGCTGATGTTACTAGTCAGTGAACCTAGGGATCATGAAAGAACCAGGGGTAAAAATGGCTGGACAGAGTGACCTGGAGTGCAAACCACACAATATGAATCAGCAGCAGCTGGGCTTCATCATCTATCCGTTACTGAAGCTTTAATTCTGTGGGCTTGAGCCTCAGCCCTGCATGGCTAAGTAGCATTTTGCATATTGTGGGGGTTTTCTTTTCTAAATAAAGGGGGAGAACATTTCTCTCCTGCATGAGCGCACAAGAGAAGTAGCGAAAGCTGGTGGTAGCTTCTCAGGCAGGCAGCAGGAAACAATGACCCCCCAAGAGTTCTTCAATGACAAATCTGAGAAATCAGCTGTGTGGCCACACTGATGACTCTGCACTACATGGTAACAAAAGGGTGGCCTAAACAATTTTAAATTCCAGCCAGTTATGTGGTGACAGATTTCGAGAAATATCTTCCTGTCATCTGTAGAGAAAATGCTCACAGGTAGGCCGTGAAAGAAAAGCAGAATGTGTGCGTATTCAGCTTCAGCTGAACAGCTCTTATTTTTTTACTAGGTTCTTCCATACACAAGATGCTACAAGTAGTATTCAGATGATATTATGTCGCTCCTGGTCTCCCGAATCCCTAGTGGGTTAAAAGCTGTAAGCTCTGTGCAATCACATCCCCTGGAAGAACTACAGTAATATGCAAATGGCACATGTCATCACTAATTCCTGGGAATGATAGAGAAAATATACGAAAGGCTTAATGAACGGAAGAAGAAAGAGAAGTGGTAACTGACATTTCTAGCTAGGGAATATGACAATCAACAGCAGGGCTACCAGCCAAATCCTCTTACAGGCCCGAAAATGCTAAAAGCTTTAGCAGAGTGTAAACAAATGCCATGTTCAGCGAAAAGCAGTCTTGAGGGACAGATCTGTTAACTATCAGTGGGCATGTTTCATCTCACCGCTCCTTTCGAGCCAGTTAAAGGGAGCTTTGTGTACCTGCCTACAGACAGGAGCTGCGGCTCTGTAATGCAGGAAACCATTGCCTTCCCCTTAGGCCTAAAAGTGGAGACTGTAGCTGCTGCCTATATATATAAAATATAATACAGACCATTTATAAACACAGAATTCTTCAAACGCCTTCCCTTAGGCTACCACTTTGCAATTTATACACAAAGAGAACAAGGGAAATGTCAAATTCAGATGGAAACTGAGGACAGATTTATTTTTTATTTTGTGTATATAGTGAACCTGTCTTGTTGTATTAGCCTGCAATAGCATGAAGTATTGCTTAGTGTTTAAAAAGTTGAAAGATATCTCTGCCTTAAAAATCTGCCTCAAAATCATGCCTTAAAAATCAGTGCAAGGTAAAGCACAAAGCCAGGAAAGCATTTAACTGCTGGTTTCACCCTCAGCTTGGGAGCAGTATCTCTGAAGTCAATGGCTCTCCTCCTGTAGTTGATATCCTGCCCATGCTTTGACATACCTTTGCCTCAGGCCTCAATGACCTTACTTCATGAGAGAAGCCAGTCTTCCCCCTTTTGCGTAAATATGTTCTTCATGCCTGCACAAGCTAAAAGTTAAGTCATTCAGATCATCCTGAGTTCCCAAAATACTTATTCAATTGTCACTTGTTTACAGTCAGTGAGCTGTTCAGCTGGTGAATCAAAGCATCTCAAAGCAGATACTTACAGAAAGGGACAGTGAAGTCTGACTTACAGGAGAGGTTGGACTCTTGCTCTATACAACTACCTGAAAGGAGGTTGTAGTGAGGTGGTTGTCAGTCTCTTCTCCTAAGTAACAAGCAGTAAGACAAGAGGAAATGGCCTCAAGTTACAGCAGGAGATATTTAGATTGGATATTAGGAAAAATTTCTTCACCAAAAGGGTTGTCAAGCATTGGAATAGAGAAGTGGTTGAGCCACCATCTCTGGAGGCATGTAGATGTGTAGAAGTGGTGCTTAGGCACATGGTTTAATGGTGGACTTGGCAGTGTTAGATTAACAGTTGAACTAAATCAACAGTTGAACAGTTGAACTAAACTAAAAAGGTCTTTTCCAACCTAAACAATCCTATGATTCTATAACTTGGCAATCTCCAGAGAGGTCCCTTCCGACCTCAGCTGCTTTGTGAACCTCTAAAAAAAAAAACAAAAAGAAGCTGTAGCAATGCTAAGAATCTCTCCCAAGGAATTGCTCAGACTGTGCTTGCTTTCCTAGGAAGTCTCCTTCCTGAAGCAAAAACTCACTTGGATTGACTCACTGCCATGGAGCCCTACTACATCAGTAGGGACCCACACAGGCACAGAGGTCAAGAAACAGGAGGTGGTTTGTTGTGGCATTACTGCACTGTAGTGAAGGGAGCATCCTGGCTGCAAACCAGTTCCAGCGATAGCAGAATCCACTGGAAGCTGATGCTCTTGATTTACTTGCTTATCACAGTAATAAATCTGTCCTTAACCTAGTGGTGTTAAATGCTAAAAAATTTGCAATTTGATGAATAAATTTTTGAAAAAATGTTTTCAGCAAGAAAAAATGTGATTGAAAAATAACACAGTGATACAGTCAGGTCAAACCAATTTAATTTTCCGAGGCTGACCGGCGATGCTAAAGAGGTAGAAGAGTCACACAGACTCATTCTTTAATTTTTACACTGTAATTTGAGTGGAGCTCTCCATAGCTGTGCTTTTATTCAACCGAAAGGTGAGTTTGGGGATATCTCACCTGCAGACTAGGAGTGTTTACAGGTATCTGCCGATTTATTTTTCTTATTTTCTCTTGATAATTTCCCAGCACTAAAAACCTAACCTTACTAATTCTTCTCCATAGTGGAAAATTTTCATGCAATAATACCTAAAGGTAGTACATTAATGATTACTGACATAATCTGTGCCCTGAAACAATCTCTGCTGATATTCACTGCCTGAAGAAATCATTTTATACTTTTTAATCTCAGCCAGTTGTGTCATAAAGATATATCTGTGGGTTACCCACAAGGCACAGCTATTTGCCTAAGAAGTTGCCCAGACAGATGAATTTAAATCAAACCGTCAGTGGTGGTCTGTGTCTTCAGGATCTTTGACCTTGCTGCCAGCCAGAGCCACACAGTCAGCATTCCCTGGGTGGGATTCCCAGGTTGTTGCATCCTAGCCCTGAGCACATGCTGCTTCCCACCTTCCCACAGCACAACCTTACCTTTTTACCAAATCTTACACCTTCTGGGTCAGGAGATGTGTGCGCCATCACTGCTTCTTGCCAGGAAAACAAAAACGCAGTGCTTTCCAGGCTCAGCCTAGCTGGAGTATGCACACTTTTTCCTGCTGAGCTTCTTCAGGATAATTACGCTGGACCTCTGTTACAAAAATAAAAATGAAAACCCAGCCCCACCTGCCTCACATCCACTCAAGTAGTACTACTACAGGCATTTTCTTACATGAAAGCCATGAGTTTGCCTTCCCTTTCTGCCTGACAGGACTCTGGAATCAGGCCAAATGAATTTATTTTCAGAGTCATATCCACATGCAGAAGAAGTGATTCAGGTTTAAGGTGTTATCACCTATAAACATACATTTGCTTTATTAAGTTTTAGGCCTACCTCAGGGATAAAGTACAGTTTGGATCAGTTATTACCTTGGTTACATCCACTAATCTATCTTTTCTAAAACTCCTTCTAACAACTGAAACCACTCTGAGAAATTCCAAACAAACTTTTTCATGTACAAGAATGATTAAGTGGCTAAAAGAGGCATCTCTCCTTTCCCCTTCAGAGCTGAATTCAGCTCATTGGCTGGGGAGGCTGGAATATCTCTACATTGCTCTGAGCATCTATTATAGGTGCTGGCAACTGACTGGGCATGTTGGAAAGGAATGATGCCCCCATCCCGCAACATATCTAGTTTAAAGCACCCTTGACAAGTCTGGCAAGCCTCCTACCAAAACCACTCTTCCCCTTCATTGTCAGACCAGCTCAACCAGCCCCCAGTAGACCTGGCCTACAAACTTGGGTCTCGTGTTCAAGACACCCAAACCCCTCACTATGGCACTACCCTTTTAACCACTTATTAACCTGGTTAATCTTCCCAGCCTTTTTGGGGTCCTCCCCTTTATCCCGGAGAATTGACAAAAAGACAGTCTGAGCTCCAGAGCCCCTAACCACCTCTCCCAGGGCTCTGTAGTCCTTCTTAATGCTCTCCAGGCTACTGCTATCTATATCACCAGTACCCACATAGGCAAATAGAAGTGGGTAACAGTCAGTGGGAAATACATAGTAGAGTTGCTATCCAGGCTGTATTTTCACCATGGTTGTAAAACATGGTAGACCTTTCAATAACACAACTTCTTTTGGCTTTGTTGCTATCTGTGTAGAAGACCTTCAGAATGAAAACAGAGCTATTCTCCCAGGCAAGGGATAAGAAAGGATAAATACTAGCTCCCTGTAGGAAAGATAAAACTTTTCACTGTAGTGCGAGACCTTGCAGATGCTTTCCCTTCCCTGAAGTATCATACAGAGTGAGACCCTAGGCTGCAGTTTCTGGATTCCAAAGTTTTGGGCAGTTACAAATAATTACACATTCTTTTTCTTCTGCTGGAATGGAAAAATGGTGAGAAACAAGTTAGAGGGGCAAAAGAACTTGTAGGTGCAAGATGAGTCAGGAATACTTTGTGTTTCAATGGTAAACTGTGGAAGGCTAGGGGCAGAACATTTAAGAAAACTGAGCTTCAGCTGCTGACATTAAAAAAACAAAACCAAATCACAAAACCACCTCCTCTGGTACATAAAGCTATTTTGGGACCCACAGAGCACTAGTGAGCCTAACAGTGCCTTAGAATTACCTCAGTTTTTCACTCATAAGGAAATTTCATCCCTACCATCATTAGAAAATAGCTCTTATGGAATAGAACTGTAGTAAATATATTTTTTTTCAATCATGACGTTTGGAGAGTTTTGAATTTTTCCATGCAAATTCCGTGCATCTCTGCATCATTTTTCTGTGGAGCAAGGGAAAACTTAAAAAGACAGAACTGAAATATGGTATTTTTTTTTTTTTTTAAAAAAAAGGAATCTGCCTTGCATACATGGTAGCATTGTTTGCAAAATAGATGACAACATACTCACCAAGAGCCACTGGTGCTTCACTCCGTGGTTGTTCTGATTCACGGGTAATTTGCATTCCTCTCACAGTGCTTTTCAATAAACAGCTAACTCTGATCTATAATGTAGTCAGTTTTAATAAGCCAGATTTCAAAAGGTTTATCCATCTAGCTAAAATGAAACTCAGTCATCTCTGTGCATAAAACACCCACATAGGCTATTTGTCTTGGGCTTGAGTGTTTGGCAAAAAGCCTGACTTAAGCCTTGAGCATGAGAGCTTAGTGAAAATTGCTGTCATTCATGGGGAGGAGGATAGTTTGGTGTCCAGGATTGACCCTACCCTCTGTACTTAGCTCTGATCTTCTTGGTAAAGACAGAGAAACCACAAGACAAGTTATATTATCTGCTAAGCCCATCGCTGGACAAAGAAAATAACCTCAGTAAAATACTTCAGCAATTGTAGTACATTTTAATTAGGTGCATATCACATAATCACAGCTCATTTTTTTTGGTGTTTAAAGTTTCAAACATTCCCTCCTCTCACCCCTCCCCAGACCAAACCAAAGCAAAGCTCCAGCACAATGCTATTCTCTGTAAGAGCTTTAGGAGAGAACTCTGGTAGCAGTAGCCTGTCCTCCCACACCTGTGGAATATCTGCTAGTTTTGGTTGCTGGAAAATACAGAGATTAAGTCAGAAGTGAGTTGGGTAGGCACTTAGAAATGGGCAGCTATGAACACCTCACTGCCTCCCTCTTTCTCATCAGAAAAACAGACAAAGTATTTAGGCTGATACAGAGTGAAAGAAGAGAGGGATGCCAAAACAGGCAGCTTTCAATGGCAACCTGTCCTCAGCTCAGGGGTGGAATGATACTGACATATGGATGCAGTGGAGGAAACTTTTAAAGCAAAGGGAAATGCCTAGCCTGGTGGGTTGTACCTGTCTCAGACAGTTATCTGATGAGTTGTCTTTTCCTTACATTTTGGCAAGCCTTCCTTAGCTTGTCTTGCCAGTAAATTCTCATCTAATTGAATTGACAAGCATGGACATTTTTAAATTAAAGCTTCCAATCTGCCCCAAATTCAACTGATTATTTTTTATTGTAGTGTAGTGTCTGCCACATGAGTTAATATATTGAGTCACGGTTGCTGAAGAAGACAGCTGATAAAATATCTTTACACTGGCAAAGAGTAGGCCTGTGATGTTTTTAGGTCATTTTTTCTGGTAGTGTGCTGGCTTTAAGCTCTTCATGTTTGGCTTGGCATGAATTACACCTTCCATTATTATTCTCATCTCCAATTCTTTCCTCAGCTTTCAGCTCTGAATTCCTGGCTCTGAATATCTCCCGTTTATTGAGGTGTCTCATTTGCTGATCATGAAGCACCAAGAGAGTAGGTTCAAAGAGCTCAGTCCTACAGGTTTTGAGAAGAACTGCTAACTGCTGGTCAGCCTCAACTCTCCTTAAACTCATCAACTGTAAAAGCTTCTCTGCACTTCTGCAGTTGGCAAGATGAAGCTATAAATTGGTAATTATAGTTAGATAATGAGGTGTTAGGTACTATGGAGTCCCTTGAAATAGCTATGTAGTTTCCTTCCGTTTTCTCCTTGTTGAGACATCTGTAAAAAGCCCAATATTATACAAGTTTATACTATGTGTGAGATTATAAAGTTACCTTTTATGCTTCTATTTCCATATTTTTGAAGTGTGTGCTTTCAAAATGTGTGCCTGTGTGCATATTAGTCATTAAAACCCTTTTTTGAGGGCTTGAGCCCTATTACGCCAGTGAATTTAAGGTACCAAGCAGTCCTTTTATGGCAGATACATCCAGAACGATGGTCACAGTCAGATGTCTGAAACACAGTCACCAGCAAGACATTATGAAGAGTACTGATGTGAAAGAAAGTATTTGTGCATTTTGTGGGTTTGCTCACATATACATGAGTGAGTGTTTTGCCAGAACGCATGTGTGCCCTGTGCATTAATACTTTGCAAATATAGTTGCCATATATACAGTTTTAGAAGAGTTTGCCAAGTTTTACTCAACAGCCTCATGATTTTTAAGTGACAAATATTTGCTTGGAGGCTGACAACTTCACTGCCAATTTTCAATCCTAATTGCCCACTCCAATATCTGAGTTAAGGAGTCATGAAAAATGAAATATATACTGGAATGTAAGGAGGAAAAAAGTTAGCTTTTGCAGTTTGCCAGGTGAATACTTAAATAGTTGATTCTAAGCTTGCTACTGTAATTTACAATTACAATTACTTGCTACAATCTGTATATTGAATGATGCTATTTAGGAGAGGGTTTTATCTGATTGCAAGGAGCACTTAAAAAGGACATTTTTACATATCACACAGTTAGGAATTGTGACTATGAGGATCTGATCCAAAGCCTTCTGAAATCGAGGGAAAGAGACCTGTTAACTTACATTGAGAGTCTTGGATTGGACCTGACTGACAGTATAAAATAGATTTTTTTCTCTATTTAAAAGTGATGCAGACTCACCTTTTAAGTTTTGCATGTTAAATTTTGTCTGGATTATCATGAGCTAAGAGCCAAGGATTTTGGTGTGCCATGAGCTATACACTATTAAACCTCTTCATAACATTAATTCCTCATTGAAAATTCTCCTGTTCTTCAGTGGTCACAGTAAGTTGAGTTAGAAATAGGCACTACAGTCTTTTGGATTTTTTTGCCTGCGTACATATATGGTATGAAAATTCACTTGTCTCAATCACACCTGTACTTGGATAAAACAACTCTGTAATTGTATTGCTGTAACCCTAGTCTTTTACCCCATATGGCTCTTATCAGAATTTTTTTACATGATAACAAAAATACAGAATGAGTCTCGCTTATACCATAGCACCACAATTATCTCCTCACAGTACAGAAGGCACTGCCAATCACCCCTATTGGTAGCAATGTTTAGAGGTTAGGCTGGGAGCATTTAAAAACCAGAGGCTGTATCATCCTCTGCCTGCCATAGCACCTGAAGTGAATTGATCATATTTGATTACAGTATACGAAATCACAGCCTACAATACAGTGCTCATATTGCAAAGCTGTTATGTAATCAGAGGAAAAATCCAAGCGTCTTGCTGAGTCACAGTAGAGTTGGAAGGTAGAACAAAAAATACTGGTATTCTGGAGGTAGAGAGGGGGGTTCAGGGCTTAGGCTAAGCTGGGAATGTGACTTTTTCTGTGTATGTCCCAACAGAAATCCCTAGAGAAGCCAACAACCTAAAACTGTGCAATGCAATCCCCTTTTGGCCAAGACAGGAAGCATCCAGGGAAAGGCCTTAACCAGGCAGCCACACAGGCTCAAATAAAGCAACTCTTTCTTTTGACAGATTTTGATCATGATAAAATCTCTCACTTGTTTTTTCTCCAAAATATGTACAGTAATCCTACCATATGAGGAATCTGCTCAAACACTCTGGCAGAAATCAGTAATTTTTCAGTGGTAAACCAGAACCCCATAACGAGAACAACCACATAATGATTACAAAATTAATAGACTTTGGTCCCCCTAATTCTTGTTTTCTGCAGTTTTTCCTCACTGAACTTCCTGACATGGTGAGAATCCAGGGATAATTGTAGAAAAATACCTTTGACATAAAATGGAGAACAGTGATGGCAGACATTACTGTGGGGATCTGTTACAGACCGCCTGATCAAGAGGAACTTGTGGATGAAGCACTCTACAGACAGATAGGAACAACCTCACACTTTCAGGCCCTTGTTCTCATGGGGGACTTCAACCACCCTGATATCTGCTGGAGCGACGGTAGAGCCCGGCACAAGCAATCCAGGAGGTTCCTCGATTGTGTGGAAGACAACTTCCTTCTGCAAGTAATAGAGGAGCTGACAAGTACAAGTGCCTCTTCAGGAACCTGCTTAGTAAGATGCCATGGGATATAGCCCTAGAGGGCAAGGGGGCCCAAGACTGTTGGTTGATACTCAAGGATCACCCACTGCAAGCTCAGGAGTGTTGCATGCCAACTGGAAGGAAGTGCAGCAGCAGGGCCAGGAGACTTCCTTGAATGGATAAGGAACTGCTGAGGAAAATCTGAAGGAAAAAAGAGTCTTGTAAAAGATGGAAGCAAGCACAGGTGGCCTGGGAAGAATACCAGGATGTTGTCAGGGAAGCTAGGGACCAGGTGAGGAGAGCTAAGGCCCAGTTAGTATTAAACTAGGCTAGGGATGTTAAGGATAACAGGGAGGGATTCTATAGGTATATAGGGAATAAAAGTCAGTCTAGGGACAATGTAGGCCCTCTCTGAAAGCTGTCAGGAGAACTGGCTATTTGAAGAAGGCTGAGGTTCTTAATGACTTCTTTGCCACAGTCTTCACAGGCAAAGGCTCTGACCGCACCACCCAAGTCTTGGAAGGCAGACCCAGGGACTGTGAGGATGATGACCTTAGGTCCACTGTAGGAGAGGATCTGGTTCGAGACCATCTTAAGAACCTGAACATGCACAAGTCCATGGGAGCTGATGAAATCCATCTGCAGGTCCTGAAGGAGCTGGCAAATGAAGTTGCTAAGACACTGTCCATCATATTTGAAAAATCACAGCAGTCAGGTGAAGTTCCTGACGACTGGAAAAAGGGAAAATACAACCCCCACTTTCAAGAAGGGGATGTCGTGGTTTAAACCCAGCCGGCAACCCAGAACCACACAGCCGCTCTCTCACTCCTTCCTCCTTCGTCCCCCGGCTCACGGAGGGATGGCGAGGAGAATCAAAAGAATGTAACTCGCATGGGTTGAGATAAGAACAGCCCAGTAACTAAGGTATAACACAAACCACTGCTGCTACCACTCAGAATAATAACGATAAGGGAAATAACAAAGGAAGAGAATACAACCGCTCACTACACGCCGACCAATACCCAGCCGGACCGAGCAGTGATCTAGCCCTTCTGCCTAACTGCCCCCAGTTTATATACTGGGCATGATGTACTGTGGTATGGAATACCTCTTTGGCTAGTTTGGGTCAGGTGTCCTGTCTCTGCTTCCTCCCAGATTCCCCTCCTCCCTGGCAGAGCATGAGACTCAGAAAGTCCTTGGTCAGAGTAAACATTACTTAGCAGCAACTAAAAACTTCAGTGTTATCAGTTCTGTTCCCAGGCTGAAAGTCAAAATCACAGCACTGTGGAGACCTCATAGCAATGTTCTATTATCTGAAGGCGGGCTATAAGGATGCTGGGGATGGACTCTTCATTAGAGACTGTAGTGACAGGACAAGGGGTAACGGGTTAAAACTTAAACAGGAGAGGTTTAGATTGGATATAAGGAAGAAATTCTTTACTGTGAGGGTGGTGAGGCACTGGATGGCTTGCCCAGGGAGGTTGTGAATGCTCCATCCCTGGCAGTGTTCAAGGCCAGGTTGGAAGAAGCCTTGGTTGGCATGGTTTAGTGTGAGGTGTCCCTGCCTGTGGCAAGGGGGTTGGAACTAGATGATCTTAAGGTCCTTTTCAACCCTAACTATTCTATGGTTCTATGATTCTATCTTAAGGTCCTTTCCAACCCAAACTATTCTGTGATTCAAATAAACTTTTTTTTATTTTAACTTTATTCTGAATTTATTTTTGAAGATTCAGAAAACCGGGGTATGCAAATACCTTCCTAATGAAATTAATGTAACATCCAAATAAACAAGCATAAAACTTTTGCCTTGTCTTTTTGAATCTGCAAAAAACCACAGGTTTAATTTGAGAGATGGAAAAAGCCTCTTCCCGTTATTAATTTGTCTTGAACTTTTGCTTGTCCATGTTCAGAAGCAGATACAGGTTTCCCAGACACAAATTGTCAAGCACCATGGTAAAAACTACAACCATTTTTCCACCAAAGTTTGCTCAAATTCTGAGAAATGATTACATCTTCTGGACTTGCTTCATTTTTGCATATGTCTTGCACAAAAAACTCAACTTCACTTGCTTAAACCTTCTCAGGAAATGAAATTCAAAGATCTGTGCTAAAAGCTGTCATCAAAAATGTCAGGTTTCAGTTTGCAACAGGGATGTGTTGACTTGCCTGTGTTCTCACTGCACATGCTGACGGTTTAGGAGAGGGAAGTTGTTTGTGGCATAGATGGACAGTATGTAGCATTACTTGATGCAAGGAGGGATCTGACGCCAGACAACTTAATTGACCACTCATCTTTAAATGGCGTTGTTTAGCTTGAAATATTGACTAAGCCATAGCAAACAAAACCATGAAATACTGTAATTGAATTTATTATGTGCCCCATCTAAACTTGCAGTCACTCCCACCTCAGTGATCCAAGCTTTCTGGTGTTGGAGGGGGGCTACTAACAAGACTCTTCCAGGGAACAGTTGGAGGCACCACTCATACTTGCCAATTAGCCATCTGTCACTCTGACTGATCACTTTGCAATAATGATATAGTAGTGATCAGTTTTGTGACATTTGTGTTATGGGAACCTGCTTGGGCTTTACCTTATAAGCCAAAGAGAGAGCCAGCAGCACATCTTGGGAGAATGCCATGGATATTGTTTTTGTTGCACAATGTACTGCTGGAGTGGATTGTGTAGCAGGAAGAGCTGAGCTCACAGAGTCAGATGGCAAGCTCTAGATCTAATGTTATCAGGAAAATGACTGCCAGTGAAAGAAATTTGGCATGTCAATGCAGTGCCCAGTATAAGGCTCAGATACTGAATGTCAGAAAAGGGTAAGAAAACTTTTAACATCGAGTGCTATATAAGTATGGACACAAGCCAGAGAATAAAAATCTGTACTCAGAAGAGGAGCACAGAGCAAACTTGAACGCAACCATTGTTAAAATGTAAGAGAACTTTCAGTATAGAATAAATCTAACATGAGAGTAAGAGAAAGAAAAGTCCAAATTTTAGAAAGATGAAAATTAAAAAACAGACGTTCACAGCTCTGAAATCTCACTTCATAGACAGCAGAGACCTGAAAAGGACAGGTGGTCATGAAAAAATAAAATTGTTTCATGGAAACTCTACATCCATAGTAATGCAACATAAGGCAAAATCCATATTGTTCTGTGCGGGAGTAAGCATCTCACAGCCCAGCACACCCTCTCCCTGGATATCTGGAGCCCTCCTAGGGTGGTAGTGCTTTAACCAGCAGGCCTTGACAGATGCTGCGGGGGGATGGGGGAGCCGCTTTAGTGAAATCTCATTCTTTATCTTGTTCTCCAGCTTTTCCTGATAAAACCAGTTCAGATGCAAGGGACAGCTGAGTGCTCTTGCCCCTGCCAGTAGGACCATGGCCAGGGCTCCTCTCACTGCAGGGCGACCATCTGCTGCCACTTAACAGCACAGGAAACCACCGCTGAACAAAAGCATCCACTCCTACAGCATCCCATCTCCTGCAACAAACTGGAGGGGTAAAGGAAATGCTACTATATCAGATATGATTCACAATGAACAGAGGGCAGCAAACACTGTAGATAAGGTTATCAGGTAGGTTTCCCCCTGGATGACACCAGCAGGTACAAGGACATTATTATGAGGATTATTACTGCCCAGGCAAATGAAGGGGAGCAAACAGCAACTGGAGTGGTGGAAGAATGGAGTGTGGCCTCTCCCATCTGCAGAGAACCCCCTCTGCTGTGATTAGATTTGATGTTGAAAGAGGTTATGCCTGGTGTAGGAGCAGACGGGGTGATGCCTTTCAGCAGCGCCACTCCTCAATAGTGCAGAATTTCCTGGTGATGCTCTGCATGCCCTGCATGGTTTCTGTCAGTCCATGTACATGTTCACATGCCATATTGCATTGCCATCTAAACAAGGGGTAGTGAACACATACTGTAAACTTCACTCACCCAGATATTTGCCTGTTTATATACCTACTCACCATGAATTTGCTTTCTGAAGACTTATCTTGCCCTTTTCTTCCAATGAGAAAATTTGAAATCTGTATTTTAAATAAGTGTCATGGGAAAATACCGTTTTTCTTTCTTCTTTCTTTTTTTTTCTTTTTTTTTTCTTTTTTTTTACAAGATTTGAAGTGAATAGAAAGGTATAACATTCTTTTTTCAAGAAATGCTAAAGAACTGGTCAAAACTCATCTACGATGTGTGCCAGCAAAGGAATATATGGATAGGAAGTTGCCAGCAATAGAACCATAACCATTTATTGCATTTTGACTTGACAATCATTCAGAAAGAAAAACAAAGGCTTTATTATAGAAAAATATTAAACCATACAGGGCTTCCAAAGGGGGTAAAAGGATGCACATGTATATCCTAAAAGCAGGGGAACACTCATTTGCTCTTCCTCCCTACAGTGCTTGCTGACATTATGTTCACCCAGAAAAACAAATCCAGGCAGAGAACCTGAAATCACTGGGAAGCGGATGGGTCTTCCAGGGCTGCATGAGGTGTTCCTGGGGAGGCTTATCTAGATATGTATTCTTCTGAGTAGTAAAACTTAATCAGGTGATCTGGGTGAATGAAGGCTTTTCAGAAGCATCTTTTGGGTATTCTGGACTGCCATTTCCTCAGGTTTGGATTTATGACTTTCTTCTGACATAAATTTCTGTGTCTTCTCTGAAAGTAAGGGCAGGAAGGAAGACCTTGGAAACTACAGGCCTGTCAGCCTGACCTCAGTGTTGGGAAGGGTCATGGAGCAGATGATCCTAAGTGAGATCATAAAGCATGTGCGGGAAAATGGAGGGATCAGGCCCAGTCGTCATGGGTTCATGAAAGGCTGAGGGAACTGAGGTTGTTTAGTCTGGAGAAGAGAAGGCTCAGAAGGCACCTTATTGCTCTCTATAACTACCTGAAAGGAGGTTGTAGTGAGGTGGGTATTGGTCTCTTCTCCCAAGTAACAAGTGATAAGACAAGAGGCAACCACCTCAAGCTGCACCAGGAGAGGTTTAGTTTGGATATTAGGAAAAATTTCTTTACAGAGATGGTAATCAGGTATAGGAACAGGCTTACCAGGGAAGTGGTGGAATAATCACCCCCGGAAGTGTTCAAAAACCATGTAGATGAGGCTCTCAGTGATATGGTTTACTGGTAGACTTGGCAGTCTTGGGGTAATGGTTGGACTTGATGATCTTAAAGGACTTTTTTGACCTAGTTGATTCTATGATTTTATGATTCTAATGCTGAGATGATCCCGAGGCATGATGTGCCCTCAAATGCCATATAGGTATTTGACTAGCTGTACAAAGCAGATCTCTGGAACATGGGCCTGAAAGTATTGTACAGAAAAGAGAATACCTAAAGTAGCTGGTTTACTTTTGGCTTTCTTGCAGAAAGGGCATAGTAGGAAGTCAAGGTCTTCAGTTACCAGGTGTTTATTACCTATGAAGCCGTTGAGTCAGTTCTGCTTTTCGATTGCGACTTCTTAATTTTACTGAACAGTAAGGGCAGAAGCACCCCATTCAACAGAAGAAAAAATGTTCTGGGATAGAAATGCTGACAGCAAAACTCAAGAAACAGTAAGGATCTTGACCTGGAGTTTTTATTTTGCTCTTACATTTTCAACTATTTCTGATGATTATCCTCCCCACCCCCGTCACCTTTCCAGTGAAGGATATGAGTTTGAAGTACAAACCAGCTGTGCATCTGCCATTTAAACCAGGGTGGGAACTCCACCTGCTCACAGCCTTGCTCTGTTAAAAGCTACTAAAATTCATGAAACTAACCTTTCTGCTTTTTTTTCTCCCCATCTCTAATTTCCTGCATTCCTCACACTCTATTCTTTCTTTGTCTAGCAACTCATCTTGTTCTCTTTTGAACATACTGATTCATAAACATATGTTATAAGTTACCTCTCTTGTCTTTGGTAACGTATTCCACATGCTTACATGCCATTTTATGAAATAGTTTTCTTTAACCTTTTTATTTGCCTCAATTTCCTAATGTTCAAAATATATTCTTTTCTTTCATGTTTTTTTCTTCAGGAATATACTGTACAGCTAAACAATGACGATTTTAATCAAAACCAAAGCCACTGAAGGCCTAATGCTTCTTTGACACATGAGGTTAAATTCTGTCCTTAGTTACATTTGTGTAACACCAAAGTAGAAAAAGCTCTTCATTGTCATAGGATTTTAATTTTAGAAAATAACCTTACTTTATTGGTTAACTCTTGACTTACAAAACTTCAGGGGAAGCTGAGAGATAGATTAAAGGTAATTTAGAAATTTATTTCTAAACTTACAGTTTTAAAAATGATATTCAGATATAGTTTACTGGGTATTGCGTCTGCATCTGTATGTACAAGAATGCAAGTGTATTTGAACATATGTTATATGTAAGGATAGCCGATAAATTGAATACCCCAAACACAAAATTCGCTGTAGATTAACTCTTGTCTTTTTTCATTAGTAAGTTATTGAACTTTAATAATAAATGTACTCAGAATTGCATCAGGCAGAAAAATGTACGATATAGAATTTCATGAAAGCTTCATTAAAAAAAAAAACAAACAAAAAGCAGCAGCAAACCCAAACAAAATAAATTCAGATTTTAAAGTCCCTGCACAAATATGCTGCAGTGGGAGGGACATGTAAATGGAGAACATAGAAAGGCCACTCCATATTCTAAGTATTAACAGAAGATGGTAAAGTTGCATGAGTCTCAGTGAAGGAGGAATCTGTTGTATTTTTTCCATGGTGAAACAGGAGTTAGTATGCAATTGACCCTGCAAAGAGAGGCACTCCATAACCCCAAGGGCTAAGCACCTTTCACTTAGAAGACTCAAGGACCAACAGATGATTAAATAAATTTATTAAGACTCAGTTAGCCTGCTTTGCTTAACTTTGCTGAGGTAGATAATCCAGCACCTTTATAACCTACTGTCTACATACTCCAGTAACAGGGACACTAATACTCTAAACTGGCCGTGTTGTCAAAAGCAACACTCAAGCAGATAAATTGAATGGCAGTAATTGTGTATTAAATAGCAATTGAAGTAACTTCCATGAATTTCTGCTAAGGAACACATAGATTGAAACCTCTGCTTCCATTTATACAAATCCTATATGAAACCAGTCTGAAATCCAATTAAATGAATATCTGATAAGAGAATGAAGCTTTTAAATGCATAAAAATCTGCCAAAATGTGATGACTGCCTTACCAGTGAAATAAAATGTGCTGAAAGGATAAACTTGTGGCAAACCAATTCATGGCATGTACATGTTGTGGAACCCTCTCAGATGACTATATGACAAAGGAATAAACATGAAAGAAATACACTGATTGTACACTAAGGCTGTGCATTTCAGAGAGATTCACCTTATTATCTTCCTTATTCATGTGGATAACAGGCTTACTTATGTCTTCAAAAATAATTCCTTCTATCACACACTGCAACAATTCTAAGCATAGTGATAAACAGAAAGTACGAAAATGCTAATGTATAAGAGCTAGTGGAATTTTAAAGAATCAAGACTGGGCCTAATTTTTAGATGAGATTGCTTGACATGGAGAAAACCTCACTGAAGAAAAAAATGAACACAATAATCTGTGTGTTGCATATTTATAGTTCAATAATTTGATAGATTTATGAAAATCCATATCAGAGGTTTCATCCCTGTTGTATAGTTTACATGGTTTTGGCATCCTTTGCAACTTATAACTCATGAGCAACAATGTCCAACAGATTTATAGTTGGACTTTTTTACACTTCAATGTAACTTAAATGTGAAAGTGAAAATTAAAGCCTCAGCTGGAAAAACCTGTTCATTATCAGTCCAGTACAATATATGAAAACATAGTGTTATAAATTTTTATTTTTAAAAGGGAAATATTTTTCTTAAGATGAAAAGGATCAATCATCTAATACTCTCAACTTCTGAGTACCACAAAAAGAGACTATGTAAAAACTGTCTGTAGCTACCTGTATTTCTCTATATGAAGCTAATATCAAAACATATGAAATACGGGTAATTTTTTTACCATACAAACTGTCATAGGTTGAAAATGTTTTTCCCTTTAAGGTGAATCATTAGCTTACAGTATTACATAACTGTCTATATGGCTTTGCGGTTTAGTATTTTTCTCCAGATGACAGAAAGTAGGACAATATAAATACCTTAGATGCTCTTGCTCATTTTGCCTATAAAAGACATCTACATGTTTTGAAAATAGGAGATTAATTTCCCAGAAGTATTTAACTGTAGCAGCAAAGCAGATATCTGCCTATTTATTATTAGAGACCATGTTGTAAATGGCTGGTAAGTAAGGCATATTTCTGCTGGATTGGAAGTTGTATCTCAAAGTGAGGTTTTAGCAAAGGTACTTGGAATAGAGCAGCAGCTTTCTCAGAAATGCTGGATAACCCAGAAGTTCTGTGTGCTACCCCTGTACGTTTTCAGACTTCATATTAAGCTTTTTTTATCTGTTCAGGCACAAGACAGGCTTAACGAAAGGCATCTGTATAGTTTAAAAATTCCATTATTATTATAGGGGTGAAATGGTGAGCCTAGGATCTGTAATTTAAGTGCTTAAATTAATTTTCTAGCTAGGCAAAGACAGCAACATTTTCTTGGTGCTTGCTAAGCACAAGTTCCTCTCCCTGGGCCCATAGATTTCAGCAGTTCTCATCACTTTTCTTTATTCCAGAGAATATTTAGTTTTCCCGCCCCAGATCCCCACCCCGTAATCATACCTTTAATGCATCACTGCTTCACAGCGAACATGAAATCCCTGGGACTCCATCAGACTTAAAGGCTAGATCTGCTGGTCATGAATGTGTGGAGCTGGACTCCAGTGGGCTACTGATGGAGGAAAGCCTCATTAATGCATTTCTCAGGCTCCACACTTAATGCTTTAATGTCATCAAATGTATGAAACAGTGAAATTCATAGTCACGTATTTTGAATTTAGATTGCAGAAAATTACTGTTTAATATATGTGTACTTCCTGCCTTTTCCAAAAGATACATTACTCACATTATATTCTAGATTTCATGGAGTTCATAGAATCATAGAATCAGTTCATGAACCAGAAAAAGCTATATCTCATTGTATATTTCTACAGCCTCGTACTGCATACCAGCTGAAGCTCCGATAGAAGCCCTACATCAATAAATCATGCATGAAGAACGGCACTATAGAAATAGGGAAAGAACATCAGATGGAGTGCCATGAGTTTCTGCTACAGTTTGGAAACATCAGAGTAAGCAAATGTTCCTGGAGGCATGACTAGAACACAGGTTACTATGAGTCACAAATATGATATGAGGAAATTCATTCTCATGTGTCAGGCAAGATATTTCTTCAGGAAAGACAAGCATGCAAAGCCCTGCTGAGAATTCACCTGTACCACAATGTACCTTTCTCATTCCTCAGGTTCAAGAAAGATAACTTAAAAAACCCCTTCATCCAAAGGATGATCGAGGGAGGGGTGACAGGCAGGGCAATGGTGGGTGGGAGGGATTGCAGGGGGGCCCCTTCACCCGATGTCACAGCGCCACCACATCGCAAACAGCAGCCACAGTGCCCCAGGGCAAGATAAAGAGGGAATCCTCATGTGTCCTGCTGCCAGCCTGCCTGGCTTTGCCATTGGGACAGAGCTCACCCAGGGGCAACCTGAAGACATCTGAGAGGAATTTGTGGAATTGCAGAGGGCAGAGGGAGGAAGACCAGAGGCTGGATGAGGCTGCTGCAGATGAGAAGAACAGCCACCAGCACCTGGAGTGCCCGAGGCTGTCAAGTATTGTCAGCTGGATTGCAGTTGGCAATACCAAGGGAACTTGAGTTTGCCATTCTCATCCTCTGTGGAGCTAGGGACAGCAGTTGTAAGAAATGGGACAGTGCTTTGGAGTCCACTGGTGTCCTGCCAGGGACAGGAAGGATTCTTGCCTCCAAAGTGGATCAGGCTGAGGGCATTTTGCCATTCTTGGGAGCCCCTGAGATGGCTCCAGATTGGGGGAGGGAAGGGGAAGGACAGTGCATCTTCTGTGAGGCATGACCTGCCTGTGGGAAGAGGAAGAAGGTCTTGCTCACATGCTCAGGGAATAGTCAATAGCCAGCTCTAGGGTCAGGAAGGAATTTTCATCAGAGGAAGACAGGCACTGATCCCTAGAGGTTTTTGCCCTCCTCTGCAGCATTGAGCATGGGCCCTTGCCAAGCTCTGGTTCATTTTGGCTAGGTTACTGCCTCCTGCTTACATAGCAAGAAGATGGTTTCTTGTGCCCTGTAGCCAGGGGAAGGAAGGGATTTTCCCCCCAGGGAAGACTGGCAATGGTCCCTGGGTGTTTTTACTTTCCTCTGCAACACTAAGCATGGCACCTTCCTAGGTCTCCTTTAGGCAATTTTTGCTAGGTCCCTGCTGCTCATGCTCATCTTCATGAAGGTGGGCCTTATGCCCCGCATCCAGTGACAGGAAGCTTTCTTTGCCCCAGGGTAGTCCCCCAGAGTGGAGCCAGAGATTGCTTCTTTTCCTCTGTAGCAGTGAGCACAGCCCCTTGTCATGGTGGTTCCAGTTCATTTTGGTTAGGTTTTTGTCTGGAGCTCATGTACCACAAGGACGCTACTCAGGCCCTGCATCTAAGGAGAAGAAGGCTTCCTAATATTCTATTTAAATGTCCCTTGGCACAGCTTTGAACCATTCCCATGTGTCCTGGCACTGTATTCCAGGGAGAAGAGATGAGCACCTCTCTCTCTAATTCCCCTTCTCAGGAATCTGTAGCGAGCAATGCGATCGACTCCCAGTTTCCTTTTTCTCCAAAGTAGACACTTCCTTATAGGAATTGTCATTCCTTAGCCATTCCTTATAGGGCCTGTCTTCAGCAACTTCACCACCATTGGTGCCCTCCTCTGGATGCATTCAAATACCTTAACATCCCTTGAAATTGTTTGGCCCAATTTATGGGATTACATTCCTGTATTGTGGACCCTCACAGTACAGGAATGCAACTAGTACAGGTATAGCGAATTATTTCAGGGTGTGCTAATTCAACATTCATTTGCCTTGTGTGAAGAGGTCTAAAAATGCACTGGCTACCAGTTCATGTTCAAGCATAACTCAAAATACAGATTTTAGTTTATAAAGTCTATGCCATTTGAAATCCTTACTTCTTAAAGACTGTCCTATTTTAGGGCTGAGAAAATTCGGAAGTTCTGAAAAATCACTGAAACCTGAAATTATCCTTACTTTGTCTTCTGTGCTGTGCATTTTATAGCTCAGCCAAACACACATAATAATTTTTATTCTTGCCTGTGTTACTGAAAAAAATATGCCCAATAATACTGGTCTCAGTATTTCTGATTATTCCTTTACATCACAAAGCTATCATTCAATTCTTTCTGACTAGCTCTGGCTGCTGAAAAGAGGCACAAAACCTGTGAGAAGTGTAGTAACCCAAAGCTGCTCAGTGAAGGATTGGCAAGACTGTATGGAAAGGCTTGGAAAGCATCTGCTCTCACACTACGCTTGGCTTCAGTTAATATTCTCACTATTAGTCCTTCAGCTTAATGAGAATAAAAAATAAATAACACTCTAAACATAAAACAAACAAACAAGCTAAGGTTCCTGGGTTTATTCCTCCTGTCTGATCAGATCAGAAAATCTGGCTTGATTTTTTATTCTACCAGCCTATTCTGCAGCCTTCCAGATCTAATAAATTTGTCATCACTAGTATTAGGTAATGACCTGCTCCATCTCTTTGATGGAGGTGAGAAGTTTTTTAATGTAAAAGCTGTAGGACCTGCTCCTGAGGAGAGCACAAGCTCTTCAGGCTGCTGACTGTGAAAAAAAAAAGGGAAGAAAAGAAAATGATTCAGGCTGGAAGGCAGAGTAATGGTGGCCTTTTTGAAGGGACATTGTTTTTAGTTTTGATTGACATTAAGTGTAGACAGGCAAATCCTGGCTAATGTACAGTGCTGTATTACTGAGGTAGTGTTATTACTCAGGCTTGTCACCATATGAGTTGCTATGGCTAGATGAAAGCTGCCTAGTTTGGGGCTAAAGGCCTGCTAAAGTAGTCATTTCAGAGCCAACCCAGGCTACAGCCTTGCTAGTCTGAGCTCACCCAGAAAAACAAGGACTTTGATGGTCCCAAAGGAATCCAGGAGTCACTTTCTGGGCAGAATGATTGAGAGTAAATGGCATGCCAAATATTAGCGCTTTAGCAGACTTTAGCAGAAGCAACTAGCAGAAGTCACCAGGTTCTTGCATTGCTGTGCATGAAGTAAGGCTTCCTGAGCAACAAAATGAGTTACAAAGATGAATATTTAAATTGGTTTGAGCTGGTGCTAGTCCCACAGATTGACATGCTGTATTCTCAGACTGAATACTGTTCAGCACAATCTGCAAATGAAAAAATGACTTAATATATTGAGCTCTTTTCCTTAACTTTGAAAGTAGATATGTTTTGAAAATAAGTGTAGCACGTGAGAAACTTGAGGGATTGCTGTGTGATTCTGTCCTTTCTCCCATCCTCTTCCATTCTGTGGCTGTGCTCTTGAGCGCTGACCTTCATTTTAGAGTTGAAACCTAAGGAATGTGAGCTCTGCTCAGCCTATTCCAGCTGTCTGTCATCAAGATGAGAGAAGAACCGATTCCATATCAGACTGCCACAGAAATATCTGTGCTCATGAACTGCTCTCCACTCAGGTGCAACATACAAACTGTTGGGATGATCAAAAACCCTGGCTTTTCCTGCAGGAGTGGACATGAGCATGGGCTCCCTCTGCTCAGCATTTGCTTAAATTCGTATGACCATGGAACACTATAGACTGTCACTGGTGCTGCTAAACTCACTAAATGGGCGACCTTTCTGCAAAACTTGCCTGTTAGCTCTCAGATTTGGCTGGTAGCAAGTAACACGTAGGCAACGTGGTCCTGTAGAGCACTATGGCAGGGTTATCAGGATAGGAACTAGATTAAAGAAATATTGGGGTTGTCTGCAAAGGTGTAATGAAAGTATTTTGCCTTTCTGAAAACAAAAAAGTAATAGAACAACATGAGTCTTTGAGCAACCTGGTCTAGTGGAAGGTGCCCCTGTCCCTTTAATGGTCTTTATGGTTCCTTTCAACCTAAACCATTCTATGATTCTATTCAGATAGCACAAATTAATGGTGATATTTGTTTTCTCACTGCTGACTGAGGCACATACAAATATTTGGTAACAGATATGGATTACTTCTCAAAATGGACTAAGGATAAACCCTACAGGATAAACTACCCAAAAGTATTGAAGGTCTCTGATTGAATTCATCAGACATTCATGTGTATTCGTACAAATCAACAATCAATGCAGGGAATTTGTCAATCAGGTAAGTGAGCAAATGCATTAGCAGGTGACAGACAACAATTTGCCAGGGCACATAACTCTAGAGCCAGAAAGCTTGTGAAATGGCAGAACTGAACTGTGAAAGACAAATCACTGAAGGTGAAGGTCTTCATTATGTCTTCCTCTCACATGCAACTGCAAAGCAAAGACCAGTAAAT
>JBCJKH010016310.1:0-40711 GCA_039877255.1 Loriculus beryllinus
TTTTCTTTTTTTTTTTAAAAAAAATGGTTCTATGACAATTAAGTTATTAGCTCACTATCAGTCTTACGAAATCTCTCTTCTGTATCCTTAATGGGTCGGTGTAAGTGCATCATACATATAATGTATGATGTATAGTCACAGAAGCCTGGCACAAAGAAGATAATTTGAGAATACATTTTTTATATAATAGAAAAACTGACTTGCAATTCAGCAACCTGAAAAGTTTCCTGATGAAAGCACTGAAACCATGCCTTTAGGTTAGTTGACTAGTTAAAGTCCAAATAAATGTATGAGCAACCACATAGGCTGTTGCCCTGGTTTCAGGTTAAACAGGCTTCTTTAAACGTGTTTGCTCTACCATAAATGCCACTAAAAGCAAAGGAGCAAGCATAGAGGAAGTTGATCTCCATCCTGATGAAGTAATCTAAGCACTTGTAACTTAGGGATTTGTTTAAAAAAGTAGTTTTACTCGACACCAACACTTTCCCAGGGAGATGCCACCAAAGTTTAAATATTTCTCCAAAGATTCTTTTGCATATTGCAGTTTTGTCCTAAGTTTTCAAGATTGCAATTTTTTAGCTTGCATGCCTATTTTGTAGCTGTTACAGAAATCTTAATCACCTCTTCATTAAAATTAGATAAACAAGTTTGTAACTTGGGATATTAATATGATTTGGAATGTTTTTTTAAGAGGGATTTGTTTCCTGTAGTCATCACTACTCCTCAGTAGATGCTAATAGCCTGTTTACTTTGTTCCTCTGTTTGAATGAAAGTCCTCCTTGAAGCAAAGCAAAGTAGTTTTGTTTGCTACGGAATGCATTGCTATTATGTCTGATACTCCCGCAACTGGTACAGGAAAAAGAAAATTTTAATTAGCCATTTTATGCTCTGAAGACAGCTATTATTCTATGAATAAACTTAAAAAAATACAGAAACCTGCCCTATGTCTACTTTTAACACAGGATGAGTAACATTGCCACCATCCTGAGTTCAACCTGCTCTTCGGCATTACATTTCAGTTGTTGAAGAACTACTTGCTGATATGCTCATCAGTGTAAAATTTGTACAGGATTTGTGCATTATTTTTTTCTCAGTTTTTAACAGAGATGCAGTGGGCTTATTTTGCAGCACTAAATTATTCTTAACACAGTAGTTTCCAACTGTCTGAGCCAAACTTGTAGTTGGATGTAAGTAAAATCTCCTTTATGCCCTTGATTTTATTTTTTTTTTTTTAATTCCTGAGTGCCTTTTTTGAGAGATGTGTTAGTGGCGATTAGATTCTCATGCTTTACACGCATTGTACTTGTATGCAGAATTTTTCAGGTTTATAGAGAGATACCTCCATTTTGAAGATAATTTATATTTTCAGTAAAGGTAAACTACCTTGTTGTATAACAGCAGACTTAAGTGATTTAGAAAAATGTAATATGATGCCACAGCTGTCACATCTCTAAACATCTTCTGTGCCTCATAATAAATGACTGCTACTATATTTAAAGTCAAAATAATTATGCGCCTGAGAAAATGGCCTGTGGTAAACAAACTTTTATGGCATAAGGAGAAAAGCAGATGTCTAGTTAGAAAATTAAAATTTCATAATACCTAGCATGCTGGATAGTCACAATTCTGTCTTCAACACTCCATCAGAAAATTATAATGTACCTATCTTAAGATCTATTTTCATAGATTAATGAGTCAAAGTATTTTTCAGTTCAAATAATTTCAGGGAAAGGGGAAAATGGTTTTTCACCTTTCCCTTAATCACTTGTACTTATGATTCACTTGTGATTGAAATGTTTGCATCTCATATTTGGTATATATTATATGTATCTATTTTTTTTACTGAATCCTGTGTAGACCCTAATCAGCAAGACATTAAAAAGTATTGTGGTGGTTGAGTCTAGATTAATGTTTGATGTTCATCTTTGTTGAGGGTATCTCTGTAATAATGCATTAGAAATTATGTTTTTGTTACCTTTTGCCCTACCATTCCTTTCCTAAGAAACCTTGCTCAGAATAACTGCTTTTGAATAGCTAACAACTAAGGGCCTAAGTAACCAATTACCAGACTTTAGGACTGACAAAGACAGTTAAACCAAGGCTAAATCTATTCGTGAGTTTGGTTTGTTTGCTAGAGGTCTAATTATAATTGAAGATAGACAGAGCTTTAGTCTTACAGGGGTTTTGTAACATTTCTAAAGTAATTACTTCTTTGAAACAAATGTACATGAGTGAAATTTGTGCTACTGCATTGTCTTTCTTCATTAATGTGTCTACTTTATTTCTTAAGGATTTTTTATCACAAGATTGATTTGAGGACCAACATCTGCCTAAACACTTTGCTGAAGAGAGAAGACAAAAATCCACTTAAAGTTATCTGGAGAACTAACGGAAGTTTAGCAAATTTAATATAGCTGTTAAAAGAAAAAGTTTCTTTCTATTTTTTTTTCCTAATGAAGCAACAAAGAATCTTTCTATACGAAAGTCCTGTTGGAAATGCACTTTTGTGTTTACAGTAGGAATATTATCTTCTTGATAGCGGCTGTGTATCAACCTGACCTTTATACAATTATGAGCTGCAGATTTTATTATTTGGTGGAAGGCAAATCACTTTCTTATGTGTTTTTTTCTTCCCCTTAGCTGAGTTGTGTGCAGAATTTCTGATTCTTACAAGACCCTACAGGGCTGTGGGAGGGGTCCAAGAGAACCTAACCCTATAAAAAGGAGCTGTCTTGCAACTGTGTGGTGCATGCCTCTTCACCTGCAATCCCAGTGGGATCATTTGC
This sequence comes from Loriculus beryllinus, assembly GCA_039877255.1. Classification (NCBI taxonomy): domain Eukaryota; kingdom Metazoa; phylum Chordata; class Aves; order Psittaciformes; family Psittacidae; genus Loriculus; species Loriculus beryllinus. The sequence goes on from JBCJKH010016310.1 coordinate 2,787, forward strand.
TACAAGGATCACAAAGACTTCAAGGACTACACTTGGAAGGACTAAAACTGAAAGAATTTCCACTTGCTAGCTGAGAAGATGTCACTGGATCCAGCTTGTGATGATCCTGTTTCTCTGTTTTATTTCCTTTCTACTTCGTATGTTTTACAAGAATAAGAACTTGCCCAGACTTTTGTTCTGACACAGTTTTAGGGAAGCTTACAATAAAATTAATGGTTGTTTCTTTTTCAACCTCTGGAGGAACTGTGGTTTCTCCCATGAACCACACAGAGTGTGGTAGAAGATCAGCTCCTCATACACCTGCCGAGCAGGAAGAGACACTTATCACAGGCTCATACAGTGGCAGAGTTTAAAGGTATTTATAATTCTTTAAATAATTTCTAAGTGGAATCACTTTAAGATCAGGATCTCACATATTTGTGGTAGAGTATTGCTCTGCTGGTGGTTAGTCCCAATGATATCTAGTGTGAGGGGGAGCAGCTGGACCCTGACCAGTGAAAGGCAATGCTTTTTAACCATCAGGATGGCCAGGTGGGAACATGGTTTCGCCTTTGACAAGGTGACACTGCTCCTGTTCTAGGCCAATTCCCATTAGAAATCACACTTAATTTCACAACGTTCATAAAATTCATTAGAATTCAAAAGGTTCATAATATAATGGCTCTTCTTCTTAATACTTCAATTCAAATCAACAGTGACACATTTCCGAGCCTTCACCAGGAAAAGCACCTCTTTTCCTTCCCTCGTTATTTTGTCAGGGAATGTCTTCAAGTCTTCTCTCCAAATAAATTCCATTATATGAAAAATTTTAGCTCCATGCTTTTTGTATCTAGTACTCTAAACAGTTAGCAGAAGGTCAGCATAAATACATGTAGTAAAATTTTCCTAGAAAACTTGTAACAAATGGCACCAAAGGACTAAGATGCCTCTACTAAGCACTCTCATAAGCTTGTTATTTTGTTATTCAAGGTTGCTTCAGTTTTTCTGAACTTGTTTTCATCTCTTGGCCTTTACAAAATGAGTATTTTAATCACTATTTTTCTGCTTTTCATTGGTGGTGTTGTAAACAGTTATTAAATGAAAGCATATTGAGTAGTAGAAATGATCTCGAGAAAAGGAATTGCGAAGAGCTTTGAATTAACTTTAAAACTTAGCAACAAAGTAAGGGAGATTCCTGAGTCATTATAACAATGTAGGAAGGGGTTTGGGGGAGAGTAACCTGCCTTGGAAAATCACTGTAGGTTTTTAAAAAGTATGGGAAAACTCAACCCAGGAATTCAAATTAAGTTCTTCTTGTACAAACAGGCTTCAAATGCCCAAGAGTGTGTGGTCAAGAAACACCATTCAGCTGCTGAAATCTGCTTTTGTAGACCACTGAGTGTTTTTCAATAACTTCAAGATAAATAAAAGAAATATGTTCAACATGTTAGATTTTTTTAAATGTAATGGTATCTTAACTTTGAAACTTGGTTCTTATTGCTCAAAATTACAAATATTTTAGGGCAAGGCTTCTTATGTAGTAGAAAGTTTCTTAATACATGTTTTTAATACATACATTTATGAATATTAATATTGTCTGAGTAGCATCAAAGCTTTCTTTTAAAAATCTGTTGGATATTACATTTGTAGTGAATATTTTCTTATTTTTGTAGCCATCCGCCCTCCCCATCATATGCAGAATCTTTCAGTATTTCTTTTTATTATGTTTGCCTCCTGTCAGGTTTTGTCATGAAAGTGATTGTACTAGTTGAAGCAGAGTTTAACCAGTGATACTTACCTTCAAAACTTTCTGTACCATTCAAAACTTTCTGTACCATTCAAAACTTTCTGTACCATCAGTTCTGCATCTTTAGTGTGGACATAGAAATTCTCATACACAACAGAAGAACTGCACTTTGGAGCATTTCAATGGTAGACATTAAAAGTAGGCAATATTCATATTTTTCCCCTTTACACTGCAAAGAATTCCTAAAAGTAATCTAGAAATATGATTATGCCTAAAGTATTATAAGTAAATAAGTAACTCACAGGAAAAAAAGGCTAAGGGCAGTATTTCAACATTGCAGTTACCTAATATCTTTGGGTAAAGGAAGATAATAATTTTCTGTTTAGGTGTTGTAGGACAGATCTAACATAACCCTGTGGAAACCATAAAGGTGCTGGGAATGAAAGGCTAGCGGTCTTATCTTTAAAGGCCCTTGTCTACCTTGAGACCTTATCTGGTAGCACAGACAAGGTGTGTCATAACATAATGTAACACATAATAGTGATATAAAATTAGAGAATGACCACTGAAGTCTTTGCAGCATTGTTACTATTTGTGTCTCTATCTTCATGGCTGTTTAGGGGGGTTTTGTTTGAGTTTTTTGTTTGGTTGGTTGGTTTTGGTTTTATTTTGTTTAATTGGTAAATCCTTACAGTTTTGAGATGTTTATTGCACAATCATAAGACATTCATTAAACAGCCCTTATGAAATAATATATAATATGTTCTGAGTTACATGACGGTGAGTTAAAGAAATTACAAATGCTGTCTAATATACAGTCTTGTTTCAACACTAGCTGATTCTGGAAGAAAAGGCATTGCATCAATTTTGTCAACACTTGAAATTTTCAGTAAATTAAATAAAAATAAATAATAGAATTCATGTTTTCCTATTGCTCAGACCTTTGTTGCCACCATCCTGAGTTCAACCTGCTCTTCGGCATTACACAACTTCTACTATGATGGCTGTTCATGTGTTATACTCTTCAGTCTTCTCTTTCTATCATGCAAAACTGTGTGTTTCCTACCATGAAGTTATTGTATGTTTTCATATATTGCATCTTCTGCATGTGGACATTACTTTATTGGTTTTCATGTAGGATCTAGCAAATGCCCTACTGAACTTGTGCTCTCTATTAAATTATAAATAACTGAACATTTTTAAAGCAGTCTTTAGTGCAGCACTGTGTAAAAAAAACCAAAAAACATGAAAACCAATAGATAGACTCTTCACACTGCCTTTCTTACCTGGATGGGTTTTTTTACCGTCATTTTCCAACAAATGGCAAGCCTCCAGATGGAGGACATATTACATTAGGGTTTTAGATGCTAGAGTAGTTTTCTTTGACTGTTTCTCTTCTCTTTCCCTTTGCTCTTGAGTTGGGATCGCTCACTTTGAAAAGCCTTTTAGTCCCTGGCTGCAAGAGAACTAAACTATTTCCTTCCTTTTAGTCAATCATCAGCCATTCAGGTGAATCAGTGCTATTAAATACTGCTCTGGTGCTTTGACATTGAACTCTAAAAGGATGCTTTTTTTGTTATTGCTATTTTGGGGGATGGGGGAAGGGTTAACTCTTGCTGATTTTGTAGTTCTTGGCCTGACTGTAGACTGGGCATTGAAAGCCAGTGCTAAAAATTAATGTGTGTTAGATATGGCAGGGAAAGTAGTGCTTATTGGATGGATGAGATAAATCTGATCCTGTGAGGTATCAACTGAAGCAAAACATGAACAGTAAATATATTCAAGGGAATATATTATTTTCTTCCTTAGGCTGAGATAATCTGCATCTGTGACTGCCTTTCTTCAGGGACCAATTCTAGTTTTAATTCCAGAGGTGCATGCTCTGGGATGCAGAACAACCATGAGTATATTTAGTCTGTAACAGCATTGGTTATAAAAACCTTGTTTCTCCTACTTGTTCTCTCTGAGCATATTACAAATACTAGAGAGGACGTGCTTTTAAAATTTGCCGTCTGCAGTGCAAATGCCTCTAAACTGTATAAGTAAAAGACTTCAAAACTGCAGAAGTAAAAGTCAATGACTAGAATTTCTAGTGACCCAAGAACTTCCTCACTTGCCCAGCTCTGCCTAGGACTGGAAGTGATCTTGAGCACTGCAAAATTCTGCTAATATAAGGTGCTGTATCATATAATGGTGAAAATATTCTGTGGCAAAGATGATCCCTTAAGACTAATTTTCCTATTTTTATGGCTTCTTCAAAATCTTTAAAGTTTGTCAGTGCTTCTGGAGACCTCAGAAACTAGATGATGTTAAGGGTAAAGTTGGACAAAGTTGCAATTCATGTAAAGATTGTAAAATATTTTAAGAATTTATGGGTTTTTTTAACTACTTCATCTTATTTTCAGATCTCAGGAGAGCAGAAATATTTTCTTTAGCCACTTGTTTAGTCAAAATCATTTTAATGGATTACATGATTACATTTTTACTGCCATTTTCCCATTACATTTCATTCCTCACTTCTTAGTTTTATTTCTTGCTTTTTTGGGTTGCGTGCCCTTCAGGTTTTAGTTACCAGACATATACAGTACTCTTCTGTCTTTGGCCAGGGTAATTCAGATCTGGTCTAGAGATGCTTACTCTTAGCATCTTGCAGTTTGAGTTTGGATTCTTTTTACCCTTTAGGACAGGTGTTTCGGGTTTTCGCATTTCTCTTTTGACCGTCATTCATAATAGCGTTTACTGTTCTTCTGAAACACTCAGCACTGGACATTATATCCTTCCTGCTCTGATTATAACAGATCTGAGAACTTAAACCTGAAAAATAACCTGGAAATTTTAGACTGAAGAAGGGACAACTATTCTGTTTGCTGTGATGTCTGTAGCACAAAGTATCTGCTCTGAAAAGCTTCCAGGTGATTTTGGCACCCAACTTGGGGCTTCAAGGGTTGAGATAATGACAGATCTGACTAAAGTGTGTCTAATTGTATATGTGGTAAACATCCAGTGTTTCAGATTAATAGTAACTCTTCACAATGTTGATTTATTTGCTCTCAGATTTGTTCCACTTGCTCTCAGAGATTCAGCATATCATACCTTATTTGCAGCTAGTATTGACTGTTTTAGTGTTTACTGGCTTTGGGGATGATGAAAAATTTCATGAAAAATGCTATCCTCTTTGTGGCACTGCATTCTCTTCAAAGGATATCTCAGCACAATTAAGACAAAATCAGTATAAGTGGAACAAAATTCTGTGGTGTAATGTAAAAAAGTCTCACTAGTCATCCATGTAATGATGGGATGTTTGTGTTTTGTATTTATTTGATACTATAATTTTTACTTGAAGACAGAGAAAAGCATGAAAATTGCATTTGAGAATAAGCGAGGTAGGAACTTATTCATACATTTGAGATATTAATAACTCCTCATTCAGAAAATGGCTCAGATCCCAAGAAGGGCAGTATTATATTTTCATGCTTTGTCTATACTCTTAGCAAGAGTAAAACAATCAGAAGTTTGTTCCAGTTAAAGATATTTTAAGTTGCTTTGTTGATACCATCTGAAGAAGGACAGAAAAGTTTACAAGCAGTATTTCCTGAACAGAAAGTAGCTCATCAAAGATTTCAAATGGGCTGTCAGAAAGTTTAATCAAACGTGTATTCACAAAGTTTATTCTAGTATTATTTTAATTCAATTTACACTTGATAGGTTTAATCATGTAATGCTTTTTATTCCTAGCATTTATTTAACCTTTCTATAGCTGGAAGGATTTCCTTTCCTTAAAGTAAATGAAGAATGAAAACAGAAGAATGCTCATCCAAAGTGGTCTGAGCTATTTAAATGTCAAACCAGAGACACTTCATGCAGTTTTCTCCCTGTGCCAAGTAGAGGTAGAAGTTTTCTGTAATAATCAGAAGATGACTGTCTACCATTCTGATATTGTATTGTTATTACTGTCAAGGAAGTAATTTCTGAATTAGTATTGTTGCCTGATATTGTATTGTTATTACTGTCAAGGAAGTAATTTCTGGATGAGTATTGTTGCAGATAAAGCATCTTAGCTTGTAGATTAAACTGTGTGGAATGTGCCCTGTGCTTAGGAAGCTGTGACATAGGTCTTCCGTGATTTTCCTGCTCACAAAGAATATGAGTAAATCATAAGTAGTCATTCAAATAATCACATTTGTCTGTGTTTTGACCTATGTTTCCAGGGTATTTTTTAAAATACTAATTGCCACTTTTTCTGGTGCTATGACAATGTGAGGAAAAAAGGTATGGTCAATAAGGATTTCTAAAACCATTTGGATTAGGTCTAATCCTGTGCAGCTGCAGCCTGTAGAGCTGGCTGCTTTATTCTTACTGATCTCACTGATGATCTTTACATTCATCTTTGTTCTTGTAGTGAAGATACTTACGCTACTAGTGCCTGTGTTTCTAGTTTACCAAATAACTTTCTCTGGTTTGTTCTCCCCCTCTCCCTGATGTTACTCATTGTTGAAATACTGTGTTTTCTGGCAAAACAGTGTGCATAGTTGTAGCTCAGTAGTGTTGTTATGCTGCAAGTTGTTTTAATGAAGGAAAAAAATCAAACCAATATAAGACAAAAGTGCTGCCTGTACAGCCGTAGTATGTTGCACTATCGAATGTTTGTCGTCCTTGCTTTCTGAAGGCAGAGCATCCATAATGCAGTCTTTCAGGCAGCCGGTGTTAAGGAAGATGATGCACTGCTGATCATCGAACAGAAAGCAATTACTGCTTTGAGTCAACTTACTAAATTATTGTCAGCTAAATTCTCTGACATGCTGTGGGCCCCTTACTGTAACTGTTTAAATAGAACAGGATCTTTAGTTTTGCCATGCAGCTGTTGGTACCTTTCACAGTTACATAAGCAAGATGTAGCTTTTCAGAGAAAAATTAGACTAAATGAGCAAATGTGGGTGAGACAGTACTGAAATTAAAGTTAAGTCTTTCTCCCTCCAATTTCCTGCCTGTGCTTCAGCTAAATATTTAACATTGTTACTTTACTTCTTTGGGATGTCAGTTGATTTTAAAATAGTAATTCTTTTAATTGGCTCATTCAGCTCCTTGGAACTAAAGAAGAATATTTCAGAATGGGCTATAAACATGAAATCACTATAGCGATATATGGTCCGATAAGAATGAAAGGCCTCAGAGGATGTCTGAATCAGACTAAGAGAAAAAGAGAATGATAGCTGAATGGCAATGTCCCCAAAATAAAACATTTAATAAAATAGCAACAAAAAAGATTACCTGTGTTAAGGGCCATATAAAGCAAATGCAATGTTGAGAACTTATTCAGCCTGCCTATACTGATATGAAGATATATTTTTAAAGCTATTTTAGTTGTTACAATTTGTATACCAATAGAAAATAGTAAGACAGAAATTTAAACTTTTTATACCATTGGTGTGAACTCTGTGTCTTTTTAAAGTATTCTGTCCTTAAATTTTGTTTCTAGTTTAATTATGTTAACATGTTAAATCTCTGATCTAAACCACACTGTTTGAGATGATATTGTCTCAATTTCAGACACAAGATATTAAAGAAAAAGAGCAGTAAGTCATCCATTCAAGGTAATGTAATGAATGAGTGGCAGAATAATGAGTGGCAGAAAAAAAAACCAAACTCCCGAACACAGGTAAATTGATTCTCTGTCCAGAATACTCTTCATTCTAGGCTGATACATTGAACCTAATCTCTGTATGAATTTGCTGCTGTGGAGGATTAACCCTGGCTGGATTCCGGGTGCCCAGTAAAGCTGGTCTATCACTTCCTCTGTTCAGCAGGATGGATAGAGGAAATATAACAAAATGGTTGTGGGTTGAGATAAGGGCAGGGAGAGATTCACCATATCACCATTCACCAATTACTGTCTCAGTCAAAGCAGACTCGACTTGGGGAAATTAATTTAGTTTATTACCAATAAAATCAGAGTAGGATAATGAGAAATAAAACCAAACCTGAAAAATACCTTCCATGGGTAGGTAGAACTGAGGTGCAGTTCTTCAGGAGCAGACTCATTCATCATGGATTTTTTCCATGTGTGCAGCCCTTCAGGAACAAACTGTTCCATCATCGGTTCCTGCAGGGTCACAAGTCCTGCCAACAAACCTGCTCTAGTATGGGGTCTCTCCAGTGGAACAGCCTGCTTCACCATGGGCTACACCATGGGCTGCAGAGGAATCTCTGCTCCAGTGCCTGGATCACTTCCTCCCCTCCTTCTTCACTCACCTAGGTTTCTGAAGAGCATGTTGCCTTCACATATTCTCACTCCTCTCTCTGTTTGCAATCGCTTAGGGAAAGTTGTTCATAGGTGTTCATGGAAGACAGCACTGTTGCCCCTTTGCTACCAAAATCTTGCAGCACAAACCCGATATAGCCACCTTGAGCCAAATCTGCTACTTTAATTTTGTGAGAAGGAAAAATATGTAAATAGAAAATGCTGCAGGGAATTGCAATATATATTGCAAAAGTCCTGAAATCAGTAGCTCTTTAATAATTATTTGTAGAGAAATAAAGAGCTCAGTTTATACAGAAACCAACATGTTTTTATCAGGTATATACTAATTTTTAGAATTTGTTTCTGCAAGCACAAATATGTGTCAGAAGTATGAATAATGGCAATTTTGCTACACACTGCTCTGTTTTGGCCCATATGCTTTCTATCTGCTTTCTAGGCTTCTGTGAGGAGATGCTTTTTTATTTTAACTATTATTGCTTATTCTATCAGCTTGCTTTCATGGTGTCACTAAAGTTACAGGCATTTATTTACTTCATATTAAACAGTTTCACAGAGAAATTAGTGGACAACCTGTTGTTAACAACTATGAATACTGAAAGGGTTTGCCTTCATAAATATCAATTTAATTGCTAAAATGAACAAAATAAACCTATGAAAAGAGCTCAGCTTTGGCTGTGAAATTCAGGAAGTTTTTTGGGGTGAGTGAAGATCTGTAGGTTGTGTGTGAGGAAGGATTAATGAATTAACATTTTAGATTTATTTGCATGCAAAATGTCGGAAAACCACTAGAAGCTCTATTCTGACTTCATATCATGTAATGCCTTTGTATATTAATGTCATTTAATGTGACACTGAACAACATAATTAATAATTTAGAAGTAAAGCCAAGCAGTTGTCAAAGGAAGAAATCTCCATTTAAAGATATATGAATGAAACAGAATGTCTGCCACTTATAACAGAGATTTAAATCTATTGTTTTTCTCCCTGTTTCTGGCTAATGATGAACACTAGTTGCTCACAAATGAGCAACTTTTCCCTGCTAGTTTCAAAAAGAAGCAGATAATGAATAATTGGTCTTGGGACCAAGGGACTTCTCTAGAGCCGCTGAAGTTTCAAAGGAATTGATTCATAGCTGTTATTAAAGAGAATAAAAGAAAAATGGAAGTCTTCTGCACAGTCACTCTGCTTATGTGCTGTAAGAATATATTCTGTGTTGATAAACTCCACCATAAATGGTAGGAAAACCAGGCAATCTCAACAAAGTAAAAGGAATTACAGAAGCCCAATGTCTCTCAGGATTTGTTTGATATGTGAAAATTAATGGACCATTATCCATCAAGAGATCATTAGTTTCAATGGCAGGAAAAAAAAAAAAAAAAAGATAGATTTAGTTCTATTCATGTTGTTTAGAGAGCTCATGAGATGGCATTACCTAGGAAGGTGAAGGGACACCTTTCTCGGTCTCTGTGAGACTCTTACGTAGCAACTTATTGTCAGAGCTATCTTTATTGCTTTCCTAGTGCAACCTGTGCAAGCTGTGTTCTTCAACTTAAGTCTGCTTCTTCATACAAGCAGCACACCTGTGTTGACTTCAAAGTGGGGTTTTCTTCCAAAGAATAAGGACAGATGCATAAATTCTCTGTTTTCACATTACAGCAGCTGCATAAAGCTGCTATTGTATAAGAGCAATTAAAGCCTGGCACAGTTACTTTTTTCTCTTTTTTTATTACTCTTCTTTATTCTTTGTAATCATTATCACACTTTGAAATTCCAGAGTCCCTGTTTTGCCTGTTCTGAGTCCTCAAAATTTCTACCTAACAAGTAAGAAGATCTGTTGCAAGTTGCCTTGTAAGCTCCTTCTTCTGTACCTGTCCTTTTACTCACCTTGCACTCCAAGGATATAGCTGTGCATCAGATATCATAATAAAATTGTAAGATCATAGGATTATAAAATGGTTTGGGTTGGAAAGGACCTTAAGATCATCTACCTCCAAACCCACCTGCCATGGAGAGGGACACCTCACCTTAGACTGTGTTGCTCAAGCCTATCCAACATAGCCTTGAATACTGCCAAGGATGGAACATTGACCACTCCTTTGGGCAGCCCATTCCAGTGCTTCACCATCCTCACAGTAAAATACTTCTTTCTTATATCTAACATGAACTTCCATTAAGTTTAAATACATTCCCCTTTATCCTGTTGCTACAGTCCCTGATGAAGAATCCTTCCCCAGCATCCTCAGACCCTCTTCAGATATTGCAAGGCTGCTATGAGATCTCCACACAGCCTTCTCTTCTCCAGGCTAAACAGATCCAACTTTCTCAGCCTGTCTTCATACAGGAGGTGCTCCAGTCCCCTGATCACCCTCGTGGCCCTCCTCTGGACTTGTTCCAACAGTTCCATGTCCTTTTGATGTTGAGGACACTAGAACTGCACACAGTACTCCAGGTGATGTCTCACGAAAATACCAATGAACTGGAACCAGCACCCTGTAAATTCTTAGATGTTCCTCATATTTACATGTATGAAGTTTTCATATTTCAGTGGCTACAAAATTAATTCTGTTTATCTAAATTCTGATGTTTTTCTGCTGCCTTGTACCTACTGTTACAGTATTTGGCCAGTGCTTCCTATCAAGAGTCCATGAAGATGCAGGGTTTGGTATTCAAACTCTTCCTGTTGCACACAATGTGAGCATTGAAAGTCTGTGGGGTTCAGAAGTCTTGGGCTTGATGCTTAATTGAACTGGGGTGGATTGCAGCAGGGGTACAAGAAAATAAAGGTATTAATCACTGTAAAGCTCCTACAGCAATGTTTTCATTGACTTAAAAATTAAAATCTGCCCGAGTGGCCTGATTTCAAACAGCACTGGAGTTCTGCATTTGGTGTGGCATAGGTCTCTACCAGTTAATACAAACACTGTGCTCTGAAAACCAGTGTCTGTCTAGCAACTGCAGCTGAGTTAACACAGTAAAATACATTGTTCCTTATGGCAAATGCATCTGGTGATGTTTAGCTGCCAGTGAGGGAAGTTTAAATCTGGATGTTTTTTCTCTCTCTTGATAACTCTCACTGATGGTGTGGCATTTCTGGTAACTCTGTTGCTTCCACTTATGCTGTGTGAAACATGGCAGCCTGTGTTAGTGGGTAAAAGTCTTCTTAAAAGAAAGGTAGAAATAATTTGTCTGGGAAGTCCATTGGAATTGAATCAAGTTTTGTTGTTGTTCTGTTTCTGAATCGGGAATGTTTCTGTTACTTTGATACCCGTTTATTTAAACTTTGTTCTTCTGCAGATGCAGTTGGTGAGTGGAAGGTGGTCTAAGCTTGGCCTGTTCTCACTGCATTAGTAGGGAATGAGAATGCTCGGCCTGTTAGCTTACTTCATGTCTGCAGTGGGGATGATAACCTCCTAAAGATTGCACCCAGTTCCTCAGGAGCAGGGGTGTTTGTTTCCTTTGCCTGTCTTACCTCTAGATCTTGTCTGCACTGCCCTTGAGAGTACACAGGGTGCAATGGCCACATCGAATCTCTCCTTTCCATTTGGAAACAGAGAAATTTTGATACTGCTCTGTGCTTAATCTGGAAAAATACAAATTTATTTTCAGTCTCTTAATTCTTGCATTTAATTATTTGGTGATTTTAAGAGTGTGTCCTTGTTACAGGAAACACAACAGGCTTAATACTTTAAAGGTCAGTGGAGTTGTGGTCATAAATAAGGGTCATTTACCTAAGCAAGGCTTGAGTCATCAGCCTCAACTTCACCAAGGCTGAGAAGCTCTCCTAAGTTAGTTTAGCACCCTTCAGTTATGTATAATGAACTTCTTTATAGAGCTTCTTAGAGTTTTAGAATTAACATTATGCTTTATATACTCATTGTAAGGTAACTATGTGATTGTATGAAAATAATTCTGTACTTATCTTAAGATAACTTAAGAGTAAACAGTTTTTTTGTCCATCCTAATTAATCTAACAATGCAATTAGTCTATGCTGTGTTTTATTGGCTTGTGCTGGTGCTTTCCTGAAAGCTTCCAGTCTGAAAGCTTCCAGTATCACTTTTAGCTAGGTCACTCTGACTGAAGAAGAGACTAAAACTGTTGTAACTTAATCTTCTCTCTGCTGGATGTGCATTTCTGTTGCCTTTCCTCTTGAGATGCTGTAGTGTTTCTTCTGAAACTTATCCTTACTATTACACTGTATGGAATACACTAACAGAATATAAAATCTGTAAAACTCAGCCTAGTGAGTGCCTCAGTCAGTGAGGCACTAATGAAGTGCCGCGAAGTTTAGCATTTCTCCTGAGGTGTTCATGTGCTTTGCTCTTCTTGTTTTTAAAAATGGTGTGTCTGTTGAAACGAATGCTAGAGTTGATATTAGTGTTTTGGCTTGTGAAGCTTAATCATATGCATTTGTATGCCTCAGTAGCAAATTATAACACGTCTCCTCTTACGTGTTAACCTGTTTCTCTTGCCTTGTGCTTAAAGCTGTTGTGTGTGACCTCATGCTGTAACCTTGTGTTTTTATCTACTTGTGTCTCTACAGTGCCCTGGAAACTACTTTGGGCTCACCAGAGGCGCAGACAGCAACCCTCAAGGGTTCAGTTTCAGATCTAATGCACTAAAAATGCTTCCCCTCTATCTGTGATTTATTCTACAATTTTATTCTGCCAGCTTGATAGACATTTTCAGTATTGCTCATGAAGCACTACATACATATATTTCATTTTTTGGTCCTAATATTGATTCAGTGTAATCCTTGTCATCTCTCATTGTTCATTCTTTTTAGGGGTCAGAATTGGCACATGTACCCAGAAAGCTTTTTATCCATAAGAAGATGCTGTTGCGGAGTTGCATATTTAAGTACAATCATTAGTTGTGCTTCGTGTCTGAAAATGACCAGTAGCAACACTTGAACATTCCTATTAGAGCAGGTGATAGTAAGGAAGCGTGCAGTACTATGAGCAGATAGATATGCATGCAGTGTTTGACTGTAGTCTCCAGGGCAGAGGTAAAAGAGAGAGGCAAAAATAAAAATCCTAATGTATGTGATACTGCACCAGAGAGCCAGAGAGCTACGTGATGTGTCTGAGCAGCATCCTGTGCCCTCAGCACAGAGGGATGTCCCAGTTACATCCTTAGCGTGACCATGTCTGCTTGGTTGTCCCACTGGGAGTCTTGTGCCTTAATCTGCTTTGTCTTCCTAACTGTGGAGGATTTGTGCTTGGGCTCCTCTTGCCTTCCTTAACTGTTTCACAGTTAAGCCACCTTTGCTTACCTTGTAGGTCCCCTGCTAAGGTACAGGATGCTTACTCCTGACTTGGTTTGCCTAAAGTCAGTTCACTGCTTTTTTACGTACTTGCTGAAGGAGTTGAGAGCCATTTAAACCTAGATCCTCAGAGGGGTTAGGCTTTTTACTACCTTTTGTGGCTCTGAGCTTTAATTTTTATGCATATGCCTGCAAAGCCAGACAGAGGTGAGATTGTGCTACTGGTCCCCAAAATTTCAGTCTGAATTTTACACAGAAACCAGTCAAAAGTTTCCTCTTTTGTTCTCATTGCTGCTGAGATTAAAGCTAGTGGGAGGATACTTTCACATGTTGCTCTTCTGCTTTCACTTCATATAGTTCAGCTGCAGGGCATTATAGCATTTTCTTACCTCATGAAAGGTTGAGAAATGCTGACTCTACAGGGCTGTGAAAATACATTAGAGAATTGCATGATCTTGTTTTTTTGTTTGTTTTTTTTTTTAATTTCTGTATATCTTTCCAGGACTTGCAGTGGGTACAGATGGCCAGAGACAAGCTATCGAGTCCACTGAATGTTCTAAAAATAATCAGATACTTCATTGGCTTCTGTGTTGCTAGTGCTGTTGTTCATGTGCATGGTTTTGGAAAGTAATGCTCACAATTGGAGGATTGATAGTTGATGCTTTATTTTGCTTGCTGCTTAGCCCTAAGCATGGCAAGCAGGTCCTTTTGTTGTCTCATGAAAATATAAATTGCCTTGTTACTTGCAGTTAAAGTATATTATTCTTCATGCCTGAGAAGGGAGGAAAAAGAGAAAAGGTATAATAAAAAAATACGGTAAATTTATCAAAGTCTTCAGAGGACTTAGGCTGTTCTTTTCACGTATTTATTTATTTTTAATGTTCTCCTTAAAAGTACAGTTCCCTTCCCCTTTGTTTGTCCTCACACTTAAAGCATCTTCCTCTTCTGCTGCTTTGAATGTACCATGACAGGAGGCTGCTGTCCTGCAGTTTTGGCTAAAAGCAGCATTTCTGGAGGTCTTGGGAGGGTGGTGGGACTTGCAGGGCACTTGCCATAGTCAGGAGTTCAGTCTGTTCCTTTTTTTGCTTGTTCATTACAAACTCCCAGTAACATCCCCAAAACTCCCTGGCAGCTAAACCTAACCAGACAAAGCAGGCATCCAAAAATACGCTAGTATAAATAAAAAATCTAGAGCAGTAGGACTAACAACAAAAAGCACAGTGTATTTTTACGTATTTTGTTCTTCATAAAATTATTGGGTGCTGACATAGGCTAAATTTGGAGAGTGGCAAATTTTTAACAGGCTCTTTAAATGCCTGGTTTGTCTATCAGGAACATCTTTCCTCTTGAAATTGCTGAATAAAAGAATTAGCACTGCTGTTGACACATAATATAAACTTTTCACTGTCTCTTTCTGTTGTGGGGTAGAAAGGGTAAAACTGAGCCTGAAAATCAGCTTTGTCTAAACCATGACATCATCATTTGAGTTTGGACTATACTTATATGAATAAGATGTCTGCCTCTCAGCATATAATATTCCCCAAATATGTGCATTTTTAATAGTCTCCCTGATTAAGTGTTTGTCTCTACCAGAAAGAAGCTACCAGGAAACCAAGATTCATTTTAATCAGGTATGCTTAATAACATTTGAAGGAGTTAATAAAGAATACTTGGGATTTCTTTCTTGGGAGATATCGAAGTACAGGTAGGGGGAAGGTGTGGAGTAGGTTTGCTTTTTTTGACGTAACTTTAAAACATCAGTGATAACCTGTAAAGTAAATGTGGGGTTTGTACTGTTACTTGTTACAGCTTAAAGAACTAAAGTTGACAGCGACCTTTCAGAAATACTAGGTTTCAGTAGCAGTTGCTGCATGTTATGCTGTGAGCCTCCTAGCTCTCAGGCGTTATTTTGGTTTTCCTCTTCAAAGCCAACTAGTACACGAAAAATGCCCGACAACAGAAGAGAGCTCAGAGGTCATGAAGTCGGCACTCCTGATCAGTTTGCTTTTCCTAGTACTGTATTTTCAAAGTATGATTTTCAGACTTAAATACAACTTCCAAGAGTGCCACCCTTATTTCTTCTGTGAAGGGGAGCTAAATAAGCTCTAAGTCAGCAGAGCGTGACCTGATGTTTATTTTATTATGAAAATTTTCATTAATCAGTGACTGGATACGAGATCCCTGTGCTTGTTATGAGCAAAAGGAGAAAAACAAAACAAGACACCTGAATGCCTTTGTTACTCCTGATCCATGGATAGCATTCCAATTTTCTGAATGTCCATCTGTTCTGAATATAATTTTATTTTTTTCAGAGTTCTTGATTTATTCCTTCTCACCATGTGAAAGGACTTGGAATGGCATTTAGTTGGTGTAAGAAAAACAGGCTCCATACCGCACATTGTCATTGTTAGGCTTTGTTTATAGCTGATGAAAGCAAACAAAAAACCTGAGTAGTGCCTTCCTGCTTTGGTGCTGGCACCTCCTGCAGCATCTGTGGTTAGGTCTAGGGTTAAGCCCTATCTCCTCTCTCTTCATGCTCCTCTTTGCAGAAGCAGGGAGCAGCTGCTCTGATGCTGGGCAAGACAGGGCTGTGGGCAGGCACGGTTTTGTCCTCCCGGCTCCCTGCTAATAGTATTCCCTTTATCTGCCCCCTCCATGCTGGAGCAGGGATGTTATTCCACTGGGTGGGATTGATAGATCATGGGAGAGGAAGAGTATGAATGGAAGAAGTATTCTCCTGACTCTTGCAGGGGGTGAGGCCTTGAGGACAGATCTCACTTCCCTCCATACATCCTAGCTGATTGTGTTTCAGTGAAGTGAGAAGGGCTCTCCCCACTTCTTCTTGTTCCCATAGATCATGCTGTTCTGGTTATCATGGGCTTAATACTATCTTGATGCTCTGTGATTATTTAATAGTTCTTATAGTCAGTGTGAGGTGCAACTCTGGCCTGTTCATGCCTGTGTGCACACACCAACAAGTGTCGTGAAGGGGGAAGACTGGTTCCTCTTTCACTGAACCTTTTGTATTTGCTGTAGAAGTTTTAGTTGTCTGCTTTGAAAGATTTCTTGTAACTCTAAATCCAGTGCTCACAAAGCCACTAGTTTTGATTCTCTGAAGATCTAAGGACATGCCTCAGCAAGGAAGATAAGAATGCACTGAAATCATCAGGAAATATGCGGTATCTTCATGCAGACCAGCCATCTGGGCAGGACATTTCATTTTGATGTTGCTTTTACGCTGCTGTTATGTAGGTTTTTGTGTCTGGCTGAAGACTGCCACATGCATTATCTTGAAGAGATAAAACAGTGTTCCCTTTATAAAGCCAAAGATGTCATAGGCAAATTTGCCATTTAAAGTGACCATTACTGTAAGACTATACCTGATGCCTAAAGATCAGAGAGATTAGATTCTTTTTGATGTGCTGGATCTATTAAAAATTAATGAGTAATAAAAAGTGCATTTTGGAGCAATGGACTTTAATTGCTGTGGACCAGTGCTTTGTAAGAGAGAAAATTATGGCAGGTATTTCTTATAGAATCTTGGTAATTGTATTCTTGGGCTTTTCAAATAGATGTCTGATTTTGCTACATTATCTCTTTTGTTGACATCTACCAGTTTGTAGCTTACAATCTTTTAATGCGAGGGAAAATAATGGGAACTGATTAGGTCCCAGAGGATTTTTTCTTCTTTTACTATGAATCATAATTTATGTGGCTTCTATTTCTTTGTTATACAGCCCATTAAGCTGAAATGTTTAGTAGTAACTTTGATTTGTTCTTTAATGTGAAATACTGATGAAGAATTCTTAAGAAGTTAACTTACATTGTGCATGTCAGGGTACCTTGAATGTGTGTTGGAGAAGGGGAAAAGGATAAAATAGTTCGGAAGGAATTTGGGAGAGCAACTGATGTGACACGTCATTAATTGCTGTAACTACCAGGCTGTTCTGAAATTCCCAGCTCTTGGTTTCTACCTGCCTCAGTATGAGATTCTGCAAAGAGGTGGTAATTTCCATGTCAAAAGGCAGTGGTACCGGTCTCCTTTTCTATTGTTTATTTATTAAAAAGAAAACAAACCCACAACCTTCTCAGAAAACCTTCTCTAGTTGTGTGTATCTCAAGGTGACTGCAGTACATATGGAGAGCAGGAGGTCCATTGTGTTTCTCCCCATATAATTGTTTATATGTTCACAACATGCAAACTTGTGTATATGTTCACAGCGATCCAACCTGTGTAAAGAACGTAAATTGCTCTTTTTTTGTTTTAAAACTTCCTTCTTCCTCACATTTTTACAGAACTTTTGTAAAGTGAACATTATGTGTCTTTCTGGTTATGCTGTTTGTCCTGTGTATTTCCAAAGGTTCTCTTGATCTTCCTGTTTCTAAAATATACGAAACCAGGAAGATGTTTTGGTATAAACTATAACAGCTTGCAAAATACTTTAATCTTCCCAGGCAGCTTGCTACTGCCTTTTGAGTTACCTGCTTTGCTGTCTCTTCCTCTGCTGGAGAAACTGGCCTAAGTGAATTTATTGGGGTTTATCTCTTTGTATACTAAATGGATATCACGTGGCAAGCACTGACTGGTTAAAGTTTTACTTTGCTTTGTCACTGTGTCAATTGCATTTCCATAACCCTGTTGTTTTTTGTAGGTGTTGTTGACATGTTGATTTATGAACTTCCTGTTTTTGAATGTTATATATAGAGGACTCTGCCTGGATATGAGGTACTGAGGGGGAAAAGGGCATCACGCTTGGCTGCTCACCTTGCCCATTTGACTGTACATAATGGAGACCAAGGAAGAGAAGAAGGAACGAAGACAAGGCTACTTTGCTCGGTAAGGTTACAGGGTTTATTTCAATCTTGTTTAAAACGTGGAACTCCTAATTCTGCCATTTTCAGAAGGCTTTATAATTTTTCAAGTATGTAAAAAATGAAACACGTGCTTCTTTATGTATCCAGAAAGTTCTTTCCTTGCTGTATACCTTATTTGGAGTGGGGTTTTTTTGTGGTTTTGGGTTTTTTTTTCTTCTTTTTATGTAGTGGAGATAAACTCGAATTTTTTATTGTTACTTGTAACACATAACTGTTCTTGGGTACACAATTGCAGATAACACTGCGTCTGAGCTTACTCCAGTTCCTGAAGACTGTTTATAAAAACAAGCACATCTAAAACATAAATATGTCTAAACCTAAAGTTTGTCTGATTTCAAATAAACTCCATACTAAATAATATCATTTCATAGGATAAGATCAGCTAAAAAAGGGTAAGATCCCTAAATCTATCATCTTTATAAATAAAAGCAATGTTCTTTCAGTCACTCATTTTTATCGTTTGGAATACGTGATTAGTGTATTTTTAAGACATAAGTGATGTTGATTTCCTAATAACTTGTCTTTGTTAATTTATCAAATCTGTAATCATCTCTGAGCTCTGATGAGGAACCAAAGCTTGCTTACTCTCAAAAGGGTAGGAGGGGGAGGAAATCAGTGTAAAAAGCATCTTTTGACTCAAAGTTACATTCTGCATCAAGGAGGAAAAGCATATGCTCTCTCCACTCTGTACTAAGTAACTATTACTAAAACTGCACTGAAATACTAGCCTTAGTGCATTACAGCCATACCTGTTGCACCGCCAAAGTGGGGGGAAAGTTGCAGTATTTGTTTATTTTTGCTCAGGTGGTATGTAGTGGTGGCTAAAGACCTGAGGAAGTTTTGTGATGAATGACATGTGTTAATGCCAGGTAACTTGCTTTCTTTTTGGAGAAATGCAAGTATGTTGATGATGACAGAAAGGAATGTTGCAGTTTGGGATTTTGAGAAGGAAAAATAAACAATGGCACCTATAGCAGAGAAGGCATCAAGAAGAAGAAAGCAGAAGTAGCTAAAGAAATTGTGCTCAGGAACAAGTAATTTCTTTTTAAAGAAGACTGAGGCTTTGAGAGACATTTCTGTGTAAGATGCTTCAGTTTTGAAAACTGCTTTGAGTCCTTTCTAAA
Organism: Loriculus beryllinus; assembly: GCA_039877255.1. NCBI lineage: Eukaryota > Metazoa > Chordata > Aves > Psittaciformes > Psittacidae > Loriculus > Loriculus beryllinus. The sequence goes on from JBCJKH010016310.1 coordinate 22,035, forward strand.
TGCTGTCTGCTAAACAGCCTCAAAAGGCTTTCAGCAAAGTCCTTGTTGTGCATTGCATTTGTTTTGCAGCTTTTCTATGTCCTCTATGGCTGTTCCCTTTTAAAAATTCACAGGGGCAATGTGACTTTTATGGGTGTAGGACATCAGGCAAGGGTCAGAATGACCTGAAATAAATTCTTAGTTCTAGCACTGTGTAACTTTGGAGAGGACATCTGTCTCTTTCCCTGCTGGCTTGCAGCTTTTTTCTTCAGGTAGGTTGCAGGCCCTTAAATGAAATTCCCACTCTAAGCAAACTCATATGATTTCCACAAGAATGTTCTCGCAGATCCTCAAGGCACGTTTTAATAGAAGCTAAAATAGGTCAGAAGGTGGTATATGCCCAGCTTACCTTCCTGTACATTGGCTTCATGTACAGTCAGGGACAGAAGCAGAATTGAATAGACATGTCCTTGATTTTAGTCTTAACAGCTGAAGTCCATCATGCTTCCTCTAGCAAACAGGCATCCCACCACCTTGCAGATGAATGGTGAAAATGCTTTACATGATGACCCATGTAAATGTCATATGAGTACCTGGTAATAATAGGTTGCTTATATACTGCCTTTAGTATTATGGCAGTTCTAACAATTTAGCTTTTGACTTGATGTAGACTGGAGTTCCCAGCTTAGGTGCCTGATACTGAGACAGAGAGATAATTTCATCAGGTGCATGTTTTGCTGTTGCTGACAGTTTTGTTGTTTTGTATCTTATAATCTGTAGACACCTCTTCTATCCTTGAATTAAAACACCCAAGTTTAGTAAGTTTTCACCTTCATACTGTTTTGTGTGTTATTTCAGGCACCCTGCATTTCCCGATAGCTTGGGCTCATACTCACAAAGCTAGAAGCAACCTCAGCTGGTTCCCCAACACCTCTACTTCCATTACTGTTTTTTTCTTTCCATTCTCATTGCTGCTGTGTTTTGTGAGCCTAAGATAATAATATTTATGAAATCTGAATTTATGTATAGTAAACATTCTTATAAGTACTTTCCCCCTTACCCTGTTGCCTGAACGTTGTTATTTTTGTCTATGATCAGATGTTTATGGGAGAAGACTGTTGTTTACCTAGGAAGAGAATGGGAAATGAGGTAGACTTTTTGCCAGCAGGAGAGAAAACTGTGCTCCATGTCAGGAAGGTGAGGGAGAGGGGTCTACTTTCCCCTCTCCCTTTGGCAAGTTAAGGCAGAAGTATGTAAGTAAACCCTCACCATTCTTTTTTTGCTTCCTACCAAATGCTGCTTTATGCACTGGGTTTTGTGGTGAAGGGCTTACTTTTTCCTTGGTTGGCAAGAAATGAAGCAAATAACTTTTCGAACAAAATAGAAATCTCTACATAACTTTTTAAAGACTGATTTAGATTCCTTATGCAGCTAAGATGTTACAGCCTGTGGGAGTTTAACAGGCAAGAAGTAAAAGTATGAGAGTAACATGCAAGCATAAATTTCTCTTATGCAATAAGTCCTTATTTAAGACTGCTACTCCTACTTAAAGACTATTCTGTGTAGTTAAGTTTTTCTTACCTAATTCTTCAAACCTTGTTTTTAGGCTCTTCTGTTGACTTCTGTGTCATTAGCTCCCAAACAGACCAGTATTATCCCAGCTCTTGCAGAGAACTGTCTCCTCTGGCTGTGAAGTCTGTCCTGGTGTCCAACAAGTTTAAAAATAAACGTACAGTATAGTATAGATGTACAGTGACACAACTGTGTGTACTGGGTCCCTGACTTCACTGTGATATTTGGTGCTTTTTACTATGATTATGTGCCCTTGAACCTAGTACAATTTGACCTCTATGCCTGTTTTTTCATCTTTCCTCTTTCTCTACAGAATGGAGAACCTCTCAGTTTTCCCCTGCCCATTGAGCAGGGACAAGTTCAGAGGTATTAAACCTTGTGATGTGAACAGCTATTAAGATTATAACTTAATTGAAAAAGAAATTACCAAAATGAGTGACATATGTCACATGGAAAGAATTGCCTTGGATATAAATTGGTAGTCTGGAACACTGAATGTAGAGCTTGAAACTGGAATTGCTTTGTGTGTGCTATTGTTTGATACTGGATATATTTAGACAAGAAGTTCTAGGAGATGAGAACTTGTAAGAGAAGAGTCTGAACAGCTTTCTGAAAGAGTGAAAAAAGGGGGTTTCAGTTTCAAGTTTTCTGTGTCTCAGTTGTTCAGCATTTCCTGTGCTTATGTGGTCTACCTATAATCTATGTCAAGTAGCTCTCTACTACTTTCTTAGCAGAGAACTCAGCAGTGCTTTAGCTGGAAAACTGTTATTTTTCAACAAGTCAATGAAGATGCTGACATTAATTTTATTAATAGTTAAGTCTCCAGCTTGTGGTGACCTTAATCTCAAGAGTGCTGTATACAGATGAACTGCAAAACTGGTACTTACATTGAATGATTTTTTTAATAAATTCCAGGGGAATTATGAGTTTTAGTTATTTTAGTTCTCAGTCTTTTTTTTATATATATGTATATGTATATATATAAAAATATATATATTTTTTTTTTCCTTAGTCATCGAGCCAGATTTCTGAGGTCAAACATGAAGTGCTTCTACTAGGGAAAATATTCTCACTGGGATTTGGGTGCTTTTGTGTTTGTTGAATTTGCATTGGTCTTGTTACCATTCTTTTGAAAAACTACGTAAATGCCTGGGACACGCTCCAAAGCCCATATGAGTAGACAGAGACTCCCCTTAGCTTCAGATTGCTGCTACTGTGTCAGAACCCTAAGCCAGGTGTTCAGCCTGGTGGTCACCTTGTGTTGCCATATGATGTGAATATTTAAGGAAAATAAACGGATCTACAGCATGCTCTTTTTTAGTTTAGATTCTTGGCTTAAATACTTAAATTTACGTTAATGCAGATTAAGGTTTGAACATTAAACCCAAGATTTACAAAGATATATGTAAGTGTTTAGTACAGTTGCCATTTGCTTGTTACCAGGCTCTAATTTACAGCTTTTTTTCTTCTTCTAATTGTTTTTTAATACCTAAAAATAAGTAAAGCAGGCCATACAAGAGATGGTATACAACATTCCAATCACATTAGTTGCTTGTGACCTAACCTTATTTTTATTTTGAAACATTCACAAACCACAAAGATAGGCTGCATTAATACGTAGCTGCAGAGCTGCAAACAGCAGGAGTATGGAAACTTAGCTGTAGAAGGAGTCTCATACATACTTGTCATATTGTTATGGTCTTTCCCTGGTCCTTGCTTTTGGCTGGTGTTGGGGGCAAGATGCGCGGACCCTTGGTCTTATGCACTGTGGTAACTCCTTTGGTCAGTCTTCTACATACTACAAACTAATAGATTTATAAACATCTAATTTGGAACTTTACTGGCTTTGCTCTGGTTTATTCCCATATGCAGTGTTTGTATGCTTCATAATTTTTATTTCTGTAGGTATTAAGACATAGAAAGATGATGAAATAAGAAAAATGCAGCAAGCATGGAGGGGATGTATTGAGAGAGAGAGTATTTGATGATGGTTAGGAAGGAGGTAAACCCAGATAAGGAATATATGCACAAACATACTTTTCTGAGGGCATCTCCTGTACATGAGACTTTGTCATAGGGTTTTCTGTTAGGTACTTTCCTTGCAGGCCAGTCTTATTGTATCCATGTAACAGGGTTTTTGCTGCATGCTCCTCAGATCACTGTTTCTCTAGCAATAATCTCCTTGCAATTGTTCTTGCTCTGCTGAGCCAAAGTGTTGATGTTTATTTAGGTTTCCTGTAGCACCCATAATTTATTTCTTGCTTTTAGAAGGAAAAGTTTCCACACATTGTTTTTAAAACAAGCCGTTGTGGAGGTTTATCTTGGGTGTGAAGAATAGTCAAGCCAAGATCCTGCAGATGCTTAATTTTTTTTAAATGGCCCTAGGAAATAATACATCATTTCAGCTCATCTGTATAGTGGAAATTTCTTGGCCCTGCTTCCAGACATATAAACATTACCTCACAATCCTGTTATTGAAACTAAAACACGGTATTGCATTTTATTCACATTGTTTTGGCCAATAACACATATGCCTGATGCATTTTATTTTCTAAGAAAAGGCTACAGATACCACTATTTCAGATTTATGGGGTGCAATTGATATTATTTTATCTGTTATTTAGGGGGGTGTGTGCAGGATAACTGATTTGCTATGTTGGGTGCTGAGAGAACCCATTAAATACTTTCTGAAACATAAGTATTGTGATTTGCCTTATAGTTACTTAAAATTGAGATGTTTCAATGTTTTTAGCAGACTTGCAGCCTGCTGCTGTGTAGGTTAGCATTTCAGCTGTCCTTTGCAATCACTATAGTTTTCAGACATTGAAGAATGTTTAGAATTTCACAGACAGCACCATGAGGAGCTTTTGAGTAGAGCTTTGGGAGGTTGGTTAAGGCCTTCAGAAGCTTGAGACACACTTGCTGTTCATTGCTCACAAACTTAATGGTATGTGTGGGTATATACATGTAAGGAAATTCTTTTTATGTTGGGTGTAAACCTGGAGAGTGAGAGTTGGCGGGGGGAAGTTGAACCTGCTTTCTCTGATGCGTACTGCAGTGAAGGGGAAAAGTTATGTTGAACAGCTGCTTATCTTGGGAACTGTGTCCTCATCTCACATTCCTGTAGCTCTCTGGACTGTGAGGTTTTGAGATGAGTGGTCTTGTAATTTTGTGGTACAGGATGAGAGTCAGCAGAAGAGCATGAATTACTGTCCTCTACTTAGCCTGTGAATCACTGAATTGTTCTCAATGTGAGTGCTTCCTCTGGGAAGCGTAAACCAGGCAGTGGTTTCTGCAGCCTCGTTCCAGTGCTTTTATCCTCGAGAGTATGGAGTCATTAAGGATTGAAGAAGAATTTTGTTATTGGATAACAGAGTTAGTGGAAGTATTTAATGGAGCCCTGAGGCTTTCTTCAGGGTTTTACAAAATTTTCCAGTACCAGAAATGCTATTTATGGAGATAGAAAGCTTGCATAAGACGGGAAGCATGGTTAATCTCCTCACCCGTTCACTTCCCTCTGCATGTGAAGTGAGACTGGGTAACAGTGTGGGCTCTGTATAAAGAGGCTTTTTTAGGAAAGAGAAGAAAGGCAGAGTTTTATAATGTTCTTGATTTCTTTGAGGACTACATCACAGAATATACAGAGAAAAGAGTTTCTGTTTATTTTCTCTTCAAACATGCAGTGTCATACCAGCAATTACAGAATTTTGACTGATGACCTTGCAAGATATGTATAAGCTGGCTTGTTAGGCAGCAAGCATACAATGACCTTATATTTGCTTGTCCCAAAGGGATATTTGGGTGTCTCTTATCAGCCCTTATAAAGAAACGGCAAAAAAAAGGAACTTACTTAGCCTCCATTTAGAACATAAATAGTTACATGATAGGCCTTTTGATGTAGGAGTCTGTGCAGTTTTGATAAGAGTTGCTATTACCATAGTTGTAATGTGTTTTGTCTTCTTTCCCGTGGCTTGCAGCTCTGTATGCCAGGCATGAAGGGTGTCCTGGAGGCTCCTGGTGAGCCATGCCATCTACCTTCTTGCTCTTGGAAAGATTTAAAGACTTATCCTAAAGGCTATAAAATTTGGGGCCTTCATAAGATGGTTTTCTGGATAGGTGAGATACAGACTTATTACTGTTGTCTGTAGGAAACTAATATAATTAACCTTATGCATTAGGCTGTGTTTCTGTAGTGTGTGGTGTTTGCCCTTCAGCCTCCCAAATGTATCTTCTGTTCTGCTCTTAGGGCCTACTGCATAAAATTCTGCTTAATCCCAGTGAACTGTTTAAAAATTAAGGCTAGTTTAAACACTGGGGGAAGTTCAGCATTAATAATTGCTGGTGGATGTGTGGTTCCACAGTCAGTTTTAAAGAGATACTGTGAAAGATGCTACTGAAAGAGGTGGTCCCACTTAGTCTTCTGGTTTTGCCACATCTTTTACGAATGGCAGAGCTGACATGGAGCTGCTATGGCATGAAGGCCCAGTCCAGAAGCAGCCTAAGTTTTGTTTAAGTGACAGGGAGGCACTCACCTGAAGAGATGCCTGATGGTATTGACTTTTTGATGGTGCTGTTAATTCTCTCTTGCTTGTGCTGTGAGAAATCCAGCTGTTTTACCACCCTGTGGCAGCAGTCCTGGTCAGCTTTCTGGAGCTTTGTACCATACGATATTAGGGCATGTGGTGTACAGTATTTTGAAAAGGAAAAGAATGAGCATTGTGAGATATGTCAGAGTTTGCTGGACTGAAGAAAGCCCAGGTGGATAAGAAGCTAGGTGAGCCCCTTCAGGGGAGGTTGCTGGTGTTTCTGGCCCACAGCCAAAGTTACTTGCCTTGTGTCTGCTGCTGTGATTCCACACTTTTGCCCTTTTGTTTCTGCATGTGCCATGCTACATTGGGTTGTTGGTTTGGCTGGTGGGATGGTCTAATTCTGGTAACAGTGCTGCATGTTTAAAGGGAAAGATATGAATTACACCTGCAGGAATGTGCGTTTGGAAAGAGGCAGTTTTTTCCCCCTCTGTCCAAGCGATTGGAAAGCCTTATATAGCTAACTAAGGGAATTCTGTTGGTAAAAGGAGAAGTGCTGTGGATCCTGCATGGGCTCGCTTCATGCTTGTGCTTAATTGGAGCTGTTAGTTGCGTGTTCTGCAGTTTCTGCTGTGTGCCTGTGGACACTGGGCTCCCCACTCCTGTCTGCCCCAGGAAATGAAGCTTTTTCCTAGGGTCTTGGGCAGGGTAAAAGGCTGTGTGGATATTCCCAATGGCATTAGGTTCCCCCTGGTGCCAGGCTGGTAAACTTTCATGTCCTCAGCATTAATCCAGCTTCCAGGCTGGGCTTTGACAGGATTTCTCCAAACCCTGCCCCTGCCAATGTGATCATGGAGAGGTGTGTTCTAAGTGTAGGTTTGCAGTGGGTTTTTTTGGTCCTATTCTGTAGTCTGGGCAGGGAGTGCTGCCTGGGATCATCTGAAATTTAAGCATCTATGTTAGCTAAACTCTTAAATCTCCTGTGCTGTTCCATTGAGGTCTGTGGGATTTGTCTTGTTGATTTATGTGAGAGAAAATCCCAAGGAGAGCAGAGAACTGGTTAGGAATTTGGGGAGGAGGGAGAGAATTGTCCTTGTGCTGGAAAACCTTTGTAATGTAAATGAGCCATAAATCAGCTCTTCGGTTGTCTAAATGCACTGTTTTCCTGTCAGACAGCAGTCTGGCACAGAGAACTTGTCTTGTACAGCACTTAATATACTGATAATAACTCTCTACCCCTATTTTTCTGGATGGCTGTTTTTATTTCAGTAGGTGTAAACTTAACATCTAGCCAATCACAGGTGAATTTAAATTGTATTTTATGGTTTTGCCATAACAGTGCATTTCTGTCAGCTGCTGGATTTTTGCTTTCAGTACTGCTTCTATAAATACATGGCTTCAAGGTGTTAATCACGTGTTTCAATCAGCCTTTAAAAATCACATCTCCTTAAGCAGAAGATGTAGCTGTACGAACATTCAGTATCTGTGGTAAAAAGATGGTGCTCCTCTATCCACCTGGAGCACAGCAGGTGCTGCATGTAGCAGTTCTGATTGCCTAAGGCTGGGAAGGGATTTTTGGCATTGTAGAAGTATTTTGTGTTACAAATGCTGCCACCACCACCTCTCTCCCACCCCTCCACCCCCCCGCTTGGGTTTTTTTTTCCCTGCAGTCTCAGAGTCCATTAAAACTGCAGCATATGACTCTGGTCCCGTGAACAATTTGAGCATTTCAGCAAGTTGATTCATATGAGGCATCATACCGCTAGGTTCAACAGCAGTGAAAACCTGTTCCTGGGGGAACAGAGCTGTAGCAGCGGGGGTGGGAGCAGGTCCAGGGTGCTGCTGCTGCAGGTGAAATGCCAGGGCATTGGGAGAGGAGGGGAAGCCAACAGCTGCCCACCCAACCTGCTGCAGCAGGACCCGGCGTGCCAGGAGGCTTTCCTTCCCAGCCCCAAAGGGAAGGGGCACGGTGGGGTAGTGGAAGGCAGCAGGACTGTGTGTCGTACAGCACCCGTCTTATCTGGCTCCAACCGGCCGTACCTGCTAGGAGGCCCTTGTCCTTGGGCGCAGCAGGGGACCGGCGATAGCTGGCCCGCAGGTTCGGGGGAGGAGGAGGCACTCAGCCCTGCCGCAGCCTCGGTGCGTGTGGTTGCTGCCGGCAGTGAGGACGCTCGGTGTTAAGCAGAGGGGTTGCCTTAAAAGATCAGATCCCAACTTTCTGTCTTCCTCAGCTGTTTATTCTAATTCAGCGCCTGCCTCAAGTGTGGTGAGACCGTCTGGGCTTACAGAGTCCGGAGAACATAGAGGTGGAGCAGAACCTCTTGTGTTCTCCTCTTGCCCCTTCTTCTGTCGTGTTGGTGAAGGCAAGGTTTGCCTTTTGCCTTTGGTTTTTCTCCTGCAGTAGTTGCTTCTTCCCTTCCAACCATGTGCATTTTGATCACATGTTTGAAGTTTTAGCTGAAGAGTAAATGAAAAAATCCAAACATTTTTTTAGTCAAAAATAAAAGCATAAGTATTACAATATTTGATGTAAAAACCGGGGAAATTTTAAGACATTGTAATTAGCAAATGTAAATACAATGGAGGACCTACTACACTGTTACAGTGCTTTGGCTACTGAAAAATATCAGACCATGCAAATACTCATTTTATCATAAGGTGCATGCGTATGAGAAGTTTGCTTGGTACAAGCCTGCCATATGACTGACCCATGTAGGCAAGCCCTACCTTGTTGTGTTATCTTGATGCTTATCGTTTATGGCCTTTTGACCTTGGTATTAAAAAGTTAGTGCCATATTATTTTGTATAGAAGCAGTGATGTAAACACCCCCTCTAGGTGGAAAGGGTTTATCTTTCCCATTTATGAAATATCCATTGTATGAGACAATATCAATCATTATTCCAGATACTGAAGCTACAGATTCCTCTTTTTCCCACCTGTTAGCAGCATTGCTGGGTGTTTCTTAAAACTACAACCCATAAAACAGGATCTTTAGTACACTCAGGCATTTCCTCTCCTGTGTGCATCAGTTAATGGGAACTCTGTTCAGAAAGCCCATTGAACTGCTCAGTGTGCAGGCTAGTTTGTGAGTTTTTTGGAGACAGTGAATTCAAACATAGAACTGAGACACAGCAGTGAGTTGGGTTTGGTTTTAACAATTACTGTGAAATACTTGAAATACAACCTCTTCCACTTGTGTTAATATGCTTCTTGCTGTAAATTTGTTCCTGAACAGATGAGTTTGCAACCTTTTTGTAAGCACATACACAGCATCTCTCATGCTATAAGCTCCAGCTGTGATTAACAGAATTCTTGAGAAATATGTGGTGATATTTGGATATATCTGGCATGATTATGAAAGTTAGCATTTAAAAACATAAGTTTGACTTTCTTTTCAGTGCTGCTTCTCCCCCTACTTGTCTTCTCTATTAATAATAAGAAAAGAGGTTGTATGTTTTTTTCTGGGTGTTTTTCCTTTTTAAACTACTTTGTTTATAGAGTGTTGCAATGATGCAGAGAGCCTTGACATTTAAGTGTTAATTTTTAAGGTAACTTCTTAAGTAAAAGCAGAAGCTAATTCAGAGAGACAGGTGCTTTAAATCTCAGTCCCCCTCTTTTAACCCTTAAATAATCATTTAATTAAAGAAATAATTGCATTTTTGACTTCAGTTTGATCACTGACTTCTTGACCATGGTTACTTCTGGATCCCCCCAGCCTTGCCAGTCAGCAGTCATACAGGTGATTTCACTTAGAGTCAACTTCTTTAACATTAAGATCCTTTGCATGAAGAAAGCAACAGTTTCTTCTTTTCCCTGTTGCTGCTGGAGAAGCAGCCACTGTTTCCTTGTGCTTCGCAGCAGGGGAAGCTGCTCTTCTCCCAGCCCTCACAGTGCAAATCTTTTTCTTACCACTTCAAGCCAGCTGATGTCAAGGGCAGTAGTGGCTCTGGAGGCTGGCACTGAGCGTGGGACAGCAGCTGGAGGGAACCCAGCGCTGACTGGAGGTGACTGGACAAGGCCGTTCCTCCCTTGGCAGGGCTTCGGTGCAGGGAGAGTGTCTTGCTGAGCTGCTTTATGAAGAATCCATTGCATGTGTAGGAGTGGTTTGGGGTGATTAATGAACACTGCAGAAGGAGAGAGTGTCTGGCATCGTTAGCAGAGAAAAGGAGAAGCAAGATTGGAGTGTGGTAAGAATCAAGTTGGTATTATTGACAAGGTAGAGAGCTGTGGTGCACATTTAATCGAGCAAGCCTATTAAGTGAACATCAGGCACATTTAAAGGAGTTGGCCAAAGGGAAGGATTTCCTCATTTTGCCTTCTGCCTAAAGCTGTTTTGTGAGAGCCTGCAGTAAAGTGAGGTTATAAGAAAAGGAGTTGAATAGAACAGCTTTCAAAAATCCTTTCCCTAGGGAAAAGATTTTATTAATTGTTGTCATGGTAATGATGTGCTGAATACATCATAACCTCTTTTGCTAAGTAAACAGAAAATATGTGGATACTTTTTGCCTTTGAAAACAGAAAGTTTATTAAGCTGTATGGGAGCATTATATTCCTAAATTTAAGAAAGTAAAAACTTTCTAAGAACTCAAAACTCCTGAATTTTATCCTGGGAAATTGCAATTATTTCTGCCCTCCCCCCTAATATATGTAAGAGAGTTTAAGTGGGTATAAAATTTCCTGATATCAATCAGAAAACTGGGAGGAAAATTAGCATACTTTTTCCTGTCAGAAGGTACAATGCCTTTACTTTTCCAGAACAGCTTTACTAGAAATACTTCCCTCAACATTACAGATGATGAAACAGAGGTAGAGTGACTTATTTTTGTACGCTAAGGGCAGTATAAGGAAGAAGATGGACGTAACCCTGATAGTCAGTACAGCACTTTACTCTCTGGAGCATGCCAACTTTCTTGACCATTGCTGATGACTGACCATGTGTGAAACCTGGTGCTGGCATTCGTTATAAATTAGTAACAGGAATTCTGGTGAAAGTTGAAATTTCCCATTTTGACCTGTGCTGCTGTGACATTAATCAGAGCTTTACTTAGTTGCTATATGTCATTTGGAATGATGATCAGATTATGGATTATTTAGTGTCTGAAACCACATTGACCTTGGCAACAATTTCAGAGTTACTTCTCTTGTAATCTTTTTCTCCTCTGCAGTTGACTGTTTAAATCTCTCATAAGAAATGTGTTCCATCCCTTATTTTTGCCTTGATAGTCTGTTTTAATAGTAAACATATAGCCTTGTGGCTTGCTCATTTCCAAAACAGGATGCATACCAGCCTGAAATGACTGGTATTTTATGGAGCATGCCTTCTTGCAGGGTGGAAGCTCTTTAGTTTTAGGAAGATTTCTCACTGAGGGGGAACAGCTTTGTGTTTGTTCCTGTTGAGAAGTGAAAGCAGCCACACTGAGGAAGTCCGGAGCTAAGCGTTACAGTCTGGCAAGCAGTCTGACTTCTTTTGGCTTTGCAAACAGTAATGATTTATTTTGTCTGAGGTTGCGTATTCGTGAGGTTGCATTAGATGGGATGAGAGCACAGCAGTGCCTGGAGCTGGCTGGGTTGTGCTGGCACCAAACTGGCGAAGGGGAGATGGATGGTCTGTGTGGGCTGGAATATAGCTGACTAGGATCTGACCAGTGGGTGCCTAATGGGAGTTTTTACTGTAAGGTTTCTGTATATAATTTTTTTTAATGTCATGAGTTTGATTTATTTAGCTGTTCTGGATGGGTGAAGAAATGCATGTATGGTAAAAGGAATTATTGCATATTGAGTGCAGAGGTTTGAATTAAGATGAAAATATTTAGTTCTGAATAAAATAATTGGGGTGTATGTAATTTTGTATCCAAAGTAAATGAACAGGAATCTTGCTAGGAACAAACCAGATTAAGATGCTCGAAGTATTTTAAAGCTCTTTTTTACAAGTTCAGTTAAACTGACTGCATAAATGCGTAAGTGGATTTAAAAAAAACAGCATTTGCAGAACATGATCTGTTTGTGCTGTGCAGGATGTCAAACTGATTGTATGCCAGATATCAAGGCATGTTTTTAGAGGATGCACATTGTGGAAAATTCCCAAAAGGAAAACTGTGTCAGCTTCAAGATAAAATGAAGATTTCTCCTTCCTTCCTTCTTTTTTTTTTTTTTTTAATTATCATTTCTGTAGGGCCACTTTGTTTGATGCTTTTGTTTCTAAGGCAAGAGTTGTCTGTGGTGTATGATTTTTTTTTTCTTAATACACCATAAAAATCGTGCTTTAGGAGTAGTTTTACAGTATTCTGTGTAGTGCTCTTTGTCTAATTGTTATATATCAACTGAGGTCCTATTCAGTTGTTTGTTAGGATAAACCCAGGACAGCGTCTCTGCTGAATACTGTTAACCAAAACCAAACTCAATTTCTAGGAAAAAAGAAATACTGTCAGATTTCCATTTCTCGATTGTGTCAGTGTCAAAAGTTGCAGAGCTTTACTGATTGCTTGTAGTCGTCTAGTGAAAGTTGTGCATATGAGATCACACCTTGTTTCTCTTATCGGTTTTCTTTTTACACCAACCGTGTACATTCTTAGTGTAATGGCAGTTCAGGCTCTTTTATTTTAAAAATGTATTTGCCTTTTGGAAGCAGTCAAACAGACTTGGGTCTGGAAGATGAAGCAGGCTGTTTCTTGAAATCTTCCCTAGCTCTTTTCCTGTAAGTCAGTGCCTGAGCTATTAGGCAGTCAGTTGCAAATTGATTTAAGTGAGTGTTGCTAACCTTGTATTTTTACCTGCCTATTGTGAGATTATGTCCATTTCAGTTTGTTAGTCTTCATTAAATGGTATGGGGATGTTCTTTGTCTTCTAGAGAGCTTCTGTTCCCTGTTTCTTCTGTAAGGTAGATGTCTGAAAGATCTTTGCAGCCATCTCACAGTGCCCATTAAGAACCTGTTCCTCTGATTCTTATGGAACCCTGGTGGAAAAGCCACCATGCCATCCGCTATATACAGTAATAGACAGAAAACTTTCATTGGGAAACTCTGTACAGACTTAGGAAACAGCTTATTGGCTCAGAAAACACTTTGAGGAGCTGCCTCTATATAAATTCAGAAGAAATATTTTGCCTGTAAGAACCAATTAGCTTGAGAAATGTTATCTGGTGTCTAAATGAAATTACAGATGTGTAAGACTCTTCAGAAACCAGAGTGGTTTTGCAGATAAGCTGTTTGTTTCTCCCACCCTCCCTTTCTCTCTCTCCCTCTTCCTTCCCCTAGCAACTTTGCTGGTAAAACACAACATTCTCATTGACTGATACTGAAAAACAAACATCTTCTGCAATAACACCTTATCTGTTCACTGGAAAAGATGCATATTGTTTTGTCCGGAAGGCTGATTTAATTACAAAACCTGACACCGAGGGGGTTTATTTATGTATTCATTTGTTTGTTTGGCCTTCATCTCCCCTTTCCTCTCATAACCATTAGGCTGACTGTTGTTTTTGTTCAGAGAAATCACCTTCAAAACTGAACAAAACCGTTTGAAATCTTCTAAAGTGTTTGAAAAGGAAGTAATTTGACAAACGGTGTTCTTGAATCAGTGTTCCATGGCAGCTTTTGCCGTGAAGGTGAGTGATACCCGAGAGCTGGGAGAAGAGCTGATGAAGCCTTCAGCCTCCAACTTCTTCAGGAGGTGATGGGTTTGAAGTCTGAGCAGCAGAGGGGCTGGCTGTCAGTGTGTGTGGGTGCCCAACCTGCCTTGCTGGGATGCGCAGGTCAGTGTGAGAGAAGGGCAAGTGGAGGCTGTAGGGGATACCTCAAGGCAATGGAGTTTTGTTTAAGCAGTAAACCCTCCACATGCTCTCTTCGCAGCCCAAACTGCTGCACCGTAGCTGTGTGTGTTACTAGTTAATTGCCTTGTGTATGGAGGACTTTGTATTTGCTTTACTAAGAGGGTGCATATAATGTCAAAAAGCATAGTAAATTTCAGGCTGCTGTTATAGCTTAAAATACTATTGAAAGCTTGTTTTGGTTCCTTGGCATATTACAGTTGAGTAAGTCAAGTGGAGGTTTTGGGGTAATTTTGGCCAGGCTTTACAAGACTCCTGAAAGCAGCATCTTCCTGGCAGAGTTCATAACCCTAGGCAGAGTTGCAGTAAGTCTGAGTCCTGTGAGGAATGTTGTGGATACTGGACCCTCATCTAGTATTTTTTCTAGTGCTAAGGTTGCTGTTTTGAGAGTTGCATGGCCATTGCCTTTAACAGAGTAGTGGGCAGGAGGAGTAGGCTTGGTAACATCTCAGTATCTGATGCCTGCCTTGAGGATGGAATAGGAATTATGGAGTGCACAGATTCTTGATCAATTTTACCTGAAAAGTGTCTGTGGTAGCACCCATTCACAGCAGCAGCTGCTTGCTGGGGATGCTGTAGGTTGTGTAGTGAGCTCTCGGTGGGCTGTAGTGTATGGGAATTGAGCAAGATTAAACACTATGGGGCAAAGCATTGGTCAGGTATGTTGCATTGAGTCAGTTCAGGGAGTCATCTCTGCTGAGACTTTTTATAATCACTAGTGGACTAGTTCTGTTTCAGCTCTTTATTCTCAAAGCTGCCTGGGGCAACTTTGAAAACTGGTTCAAATGTGTATGTTTTAAGGAGAGTACTGACAGAAGCTGTTAGTATTGTCATGAGGACTGTTGATCTCTAAGAGAGGTTTTTTCCTCTTTATTCTTCCTTTCCCTCAAAAAAAAAAAAAGGTTCAGTGTTTCCATTAGCAGCCTTTTTTGTTGTTTTGATATAACACATTTATACTATGGAATGCTTACTTAATAGAGTTTGTGATCAAAACAAATAGACTACAAATCTGGGGACACAAGACTTTGGTGCAGTGTAAGTAGAAATGGGGATGCTAGTGGGTGCTTGCTAGTTCGCATCTGCTGGAGCAGATGATTTGGGTACTCTGTAATTGGCATACATACAGGAAGGTTGCTGAGTCACTAGAGTAAAAAGTCAGGGATGTGTCTAGAATCAAGTACAACCATGGTAAGGACTTGCCATTTCAGCATAGAGGGCTGCTTTGCAAAGATTTCTGCCAGGCTAAATATAGACATTGTGTATGCAATGTGACTGTAATATTTTGCGGTTGCCACAGCAGCCTTTGTTCAGGACTGTGGCGTGTTAGTCAAAAATAAGCTTCCTCTGCATACACAAATTTTCATTAGTGTCAACAAAACACTTCATTTGTTATATAGACGTATTCACTTTTATCTTTTATAAAGCCCTGTGAGTTGTTTTTGCATGTAGTCAGAACTTGATGTGTAAAGTTTCACACACAATAAATCTCTTTTTCTGTGCAAAGCATGAACTACTACTACTTGTCTCACAAATCAATGGGTCTGAATGAATGGGGAACCACAGCATCTTCACGGAGTTGGCTACAGAATGTGACTCTTCTGCTGTCGCATTTTGGGAAGCATTTAAGAAACACGTGTACATATGTGTGATAGACACAGGTTTTGAAATGTTTTACTGCAATGTGTTGGTCACATGTGGTCTGATAAATTGACCCTTCTCAGAAGTCTCAAGCTGGATATATAAGTTTAGGAATTGGTTTTATTTAAAAGAAGAAAGGTGTGTAGCCTGAAATGTCTTACTATAATTTTCAAATGCTCTGTGCATTTATTTTTATGTTGTAGCTTGTAAAAAATATATGGAAAGCATATAAATATGAAAGGTAAGCTGGAAGAATTTCTGAAGTTCCTGCATTATGTTAGTAACTGAAGATACTAGGTTTTTCCTGTGTAAACTACTGCTGTGAGATCATGTAACCTTTTACCATTTGTGGTGGCCCGTTGCATCTTCTAAGCATAAATCTTCCTGTGCTTGTAACAGTTTTTACCATCAACAACATAAATATGCTACTCCTTCTCTTTGGTGCCTTGTAACTTAGAAGCTAAGGTACTAGAGAGAAGGTCCATTAGGTAGATTAGTTTTTCATTTTGTGTGGTACGTGTCAGAGATTCTTAACTGAGGACTGTGTTATTGATGCTGACCCTCTAAGTCAGCCTTTGCTCTCGCTAAGCGGTGTCACTGCTAAAGATGGTGATTTAGCAGAAAATTCAGTGTTAGAAATCTTGAGGCATCTTTCTCACTTGAGCTGTGCTTTAAGGAGTCTTCTAAAAAGGAAAAGCTCTTGTTGCTATAGTGATAATTTGGAAGATTTATCGGCAGCTTACTAAGAGTTCTCTCAGAAGAGCTACAGCAGCTGGAAAATGTTCCTGCACAAGCACTTTGCAGCCACATTGGTCACATTGCTGAAGGGGCTGCTGAGTGACACTTGGAGTACAAGTTGGCATGGATTGTGCAAGAACAGATGTGGAGAAGCAGGGGTGGTGGCTGGGAGATAACCTTGGACAAAATGGAAAGAAATAACAAGTTTATATCAAAACAAACAGCTTTATAAAGCAGGAGCAGTTGGCTGTGAAATTGTTATGTTAGCTGTTGCATTATAATACATCATGATTTGAGGTTTTGTTTTATCGTAATCTCGATCTTGAAAACATGACTCCAGGTATCTTGTTTCTGCATTTGGATGTATGGTGGTTTAAAACAAAACAACTTCTTAATGTTGTTTCTTTTCCCCTGTCCCTCAGTAAACAGTAGTAAAAACTTTATTACCTTTTTGGTTATTCTTGAGAAGCTAGCCTTGAGATGATGATATGATTGTAGTGCATGATGTTGGATAATCTTAGTTTCCAAGTTACTGATGCAAAATATGTGGGTTTTACTGAATTCTGAGAAATCCTGATATTAAATTAATTCTAAAAACCTTCAAGTTAGCAAGTGACTTAACTTGTCTGTAGAGGTTGGCATCATGTTAATGTTGTGGGTTTTTCTTTATGCATAGTTTGAAAAAGAAAAGGCAAGCCAAACAAAACACTGAGACTGTCTCTGCCAGTTCCCCTGGATCTCCTGTTTCCAAAACACCTGAGAAAGATGATGAAAGTAAAGTTATTTTGGAGCAAATCAGTTCTTCTGAAGATAACTGTAAAGTTGCTGGGGAAAAGGAGATTGCTCCAGACAAAGAAAAGAAAAAGAAAAAGTACAACCAACTGAAAGACATCAGACGCACAGAACTCAAAAGATACTATAGTACTGGTGAGTTGTATTTCAAAATGCTATAGCATTAACATGTTCGTTTTGATAGCTTGTAATGTACTTTTCATATATTATGTAGGCTTTCCTTAAAAACATAATTGACTTTGGGTATCCTTTCTGTAAAACCAAACAAAATTATGTAGTTTTGAATATGATCTGCTTCTAACTTTAACCTTGCAGTTCTCAGAAAGATATGTATTTCTTCTTTCTCAGATCTAAGCCTCAGCGTTGTTTTAGGCAACAGTTAAGTTTATTGTTGTATTTAATTTTATATTAAGATTTGTCTTCAATATTTTATGGCATTTTGGTTCAGGCTTTTTTTTTTTGGTGGGGTTGTTTCATAAAATGATGTATACTGTTTAAGACTTAAGTCTAATTTATATTCATTCTGTCTGTTGAAGTATGAGCAGGTAAGTAAATTAACTATATTTTTAAATAAGATGTGAAAGGCTTATGTGCTGGAAAACTTGTTTCCCTTTCACCCCCCCAACAGTATCTGTACCTCTGATTATTAGTTGATCATAAACACCTTGTTTAGATTTATTCTTGCAATTAATTCCAGAAAAAAAAAAGTTTGTGCATAAATATGTGAGATGAGTCACACATCTGTTTGCAGTTCTGGATTGTAAATTTTTAGATACTCAAGTAATTTTAGATGTAATTCATGAACTACTTCAGATTTTCTGTTGGTATGTTGTAGGAATGAACTCTTAGATTAAGGGAGCCCTGGTTCTGTTGTGTAAGAAATCCTGTGAAGAGAAGGAAAGGAGCAAAAAATTGTACCTATTGCAGAGCAGACTTCTTTCCTGCTTACACAGTGTGTGTGTGAATGGCCAGCTCCTAAGTAGGAGAAAGAAATGAGTCCATGGTAAAAATGTTGTTATGCATTGAATAGCATGTGCAGACTACTCGACACCTGGAGATTGTCTTTTGTGAGGCAACACAGGCCTTACCAAAAAGAAGATAAAGCTTGGTGCAGTGTTTCCTGCCCAGCTCAAGAGCTTACAGTGATTTATTGATCAGTCTGGAATTTTTGGCAGGCCTGAATCTAGCGAGATCAGTAGTTTGGAAGCTGAAAGAAAATGTGCCTGTCTGTCTCAAGTCTTGCCTACACTGTTGTTGAAATGAAATCTGTGGAGGAAAACTGGAGAATTGTTAATGAATGAACCTGTGAATGCTTTCTGTTTTGATAGAATGGTAATTTTTTAAAAAGGCAAATACACCAAAATACAAAGTTCTGTTGCATTTCTATTAAAGTGCTTCTGCTAAAAGACTGATATATTGTTTGCTTGTACCTGGGGGAATTTAGGGTTTTGTGAGGTAGCTAAATTCTGTTTCTCTAGTGTTTCAGTAGGTTTGTATACAAAACTGACGGAAGTTGCGGTAGCGAGAACGAGGACGATGGCATCCCTCTTTTCATGGAAGAGTGTGGTAGGGCTGGTGAGGGAGAATGTAAAGCTCTCCAGGTTGT
>JBCJKH010016316.1:15533-28260 GCA_039877255.1 Loriculus beryllinus
GTCTTGGGTGACATGGCCTGGTGGAAGGTGTCCCTGCCCATGGCAGGGGGCTGGAAGTGGATGATCTTAAGGTCCTTTCCAACCCAAATCATTCTATGACTCTATGATTCCTTGACCTTTTAGTTTAATTATTTCCCATTAAGCGGAGTCTCTGTCTCCTCTTCAAAGATGTAACAATTCTACAGCTTGTCCTCCTCCTTCACAATGGTGTTCACTTTTGGGAAACTTCAACGAGTTTCATGCTGAGTCAACACAAAAATTTAATTTCCATTACTTCCATCTTCACACACTTGCCTCTGCCATGTTCTATGCTCTCCTTCCCTTGCAAGTCTCTTAGGGGTTTTCTTAAATGCACGTTATCATTAGGAGCTAAAAATTTGCACCAGAACTTCCCCTTCTATCTTTGGGGAACTTCCTTCTCCCTTGTACTTCCCATCCCCACATGAGGTGTCATTCTGCAAGTGACCTAAAAGGTGCAAAAGGTTCGTGAAACCACTGGAATCACAGTGGAATTCCCTGACCTCCAGCACACCACATCACCATGAGAGGGTGAAAAAACCAGCAGTGATCTTGTGCTCTCTCTATATATATTCAGTGTTCTACATGACATTGAATTTAAACTCATTCTGGAATTCTTAAGCTAAGCTACCCAAGAAAAAGCTCGTCGTCCTGTCAGGTAATGACACTAAGTTTTGCCTGCCTGCTTAAACCAAACTAACCACAGTATGACTTAAGATGCAAAAGCAATTAAAATGTGAAGTATTATTCTAGTTCATCACTCATTTTTAGTTCATCACTCATTTTAGTGTGGTGCACTCAAAACAACGTAATGCTAACAATTTATCATTTTGGGTACTCACCTATTCTGAACTTGAGCAGCTGCAAAATTTACATAGTTCTTCTTCTCAAGAAGTTTGGCCAATAGGTTCTCAATTGCACCCTTCTGGTTCTGAAAAGCTTCTTCCAGAAACTGATACCTTTTCAACATGCAAAAGATAGCAATTACCAAGGAGGAATGGGCTGAAACTCAGGGTTCCAATTTACGTGTAAAGCTTTTGGAAAAAATATGATAAAACACACAGCAAAATCAAACTGTGTACACCAGTGTGTAAGATGCTTCAGTACTGATAAAACCCTTTGTAAGTGTCCAGACGACTGAACCTCTGTGGGTCACATTAATTCCAACTATGCAGGTGGATGATGCGCTGCATCGTTTCACCAGACAGCAAGCAATGGAGCCCCAGTTAAAGCAGACAGCAGAAGCTTCAAAGCTTGGCAAATCATTTTGCTGGTGTTAGACGAGAAAAATGCACTAATAGCCTAAACACACATTAAATGATATAGAAAACCCCTATCACAGAAAACCATTTTTTCCAGCTGCTATTACACTGCTCATATTTGACTGAATTCGCTTAATCTGAAAGAAAACAATCCTATTTAAATAAAAACTTAAAGTTTTTTTAAAGTTTTTTTTAAATTTAAAGTTCACTTCCATGTGAAGAACATATCATTCCTTTCCAAGTCCTTCACGCAAACAGTTTCTATGTCAAAGGCACCTTCCATTACTTCATCTGAAAAGAGTGCAAGTAGCTACATCAAAGGAAACTTCTGAAATTAGTTGTATTTTCCTAACATACAAGAGGAATGAACAGTGCAACAGAAGGAGAACACCTAAGTTGGAAATGGCACTGGGATTTAAGTAGCTCCAAGAGTTTTCATCTTCTCTGGTTTTTCCCAACTACCCAGAGATTCCCCTCAAGCCCCAAGATCCCTATCAATCACTTGCCGCTTCTTGTCTTCAGTAACTAAACTTCATGCTTTCTATCAGAAGTATCAGCAATTCTTTCACTTGAAACTCCGCACTGAACACTGGACCACACTGCTACTGAAGTGGTAATTCACCCTCCTTTGGAGCAAACTACTGAGATTTCAGGTAAGAAGTAAACAGATTAAAACTAATCTTTGTTTCCGCTTTATTTAGTGACCTTCATAAAGACCCCAGCTGTACTTCATGGCAGACGAAGCAGTCACCCTAACCATGTGTAATTCACATCTGCAGACAGAACTAATTTTAAAAGCATATTCTGCAACATAGCATGTTAATAGCAAAGTATTCTCTTACTGGAAGAGAACAGGTCAGCAGAACAAGATACATCTGTTAGTTAGCATCATGCACAAAACAGATGCAAAGAAACCAACTAGAACAAGTTAGTTTACATATCCTACGAGACCACACCGGTTTGGACATATCTTTCAGGGTATTTATGATCAAGCCTATGAAAGAACAGGCTGTTAATAGTACTCATTTCAGAAGTAAAACCTCTCCTTTAGGCTGCTGTAGCAGTCTATGAGAGAAAACACTACTTTGGGAAACACACACTAAATTCAATATTGCAACACACTGACCATCTCTTTGACAGAGAAATCTCCCTTGCAGATTGACTGGGAAAAGCAGTGCTGCAGTGGCTGATAAATACATATTTATTCCCAGGTTCTCTATTATAACACTGCAAACTACTTTTTCAAACAAACAACTCTACAACTCTACAACAGCAGGAAGTTTTAACAGATCTTAAGAAGTGCCAACCTTTTTCTACCAGCAAGCTCTGGAAACAAACCCCAGCATTTCTTTTTACATGGAGTGAGGCAATGTTCAACAAACTAAAACCATGCAATTTTTCCCCTCTATACCATAAGAATATATTCATCTATGATGCAAAATTTATACCTTTACAAAAATACCATTGGTGCCTAAGAAAATATGCCGTTTTAAGAAATTACCTCCTCCATGACTCACTATTTCACTTTCTGCTTCTTTATAGCACCAGGTATTCAGGGCTGTAGCAATTTCTATTCAAGTCCTGACAGCACTGGTAAATGCCAGTTAACAATCACACCAAATCACCTCAGCCCATGTTGGTTTGAATCTGCTCTTACGATACTTCAGGAAGCTCAACCAACTGATGGCTCAAAGTTTTCAGCACTCCACGTAGTTTCTGCTCTGCAAGGGATCATTTCAGCCCAACGAAGAGTACATACAACAGTATTCAGGACATAAAATGCCATTCCATGCTCTGAGAAAGCACACCACAGGAATTAAGACATGGTAATATTTGTACCTGTGTTCTTTGTGTTCCAGTAACTGACAGTCTCTGCATGTCAGCCTGTCACATGTTTCACAGAAAAGTTTTAACTGCTCTTGTTTGTGGACAGGACAGAAAACAGGACGTTGACCAGATGCTCCCACGGCCTCTGTTTTTAAAAATAAACCAGTTTTGCATTGTAAAAATCAAACTGACATGATCTGAAGAGCAAAACAACTCACTTCCAAGCCCAGTAACAACCAAGAATGTGGAAAAAGACCTGTTCTCACGCTAAAGTTCCCATGAATAGGTTCTCATTGAAGTATTTACAGTGCAAGTGGTTCATAGCTGTTTCTGCTTTATTGTATTGAAAGAGAAATTCCTCTCCTATTCACAACCACTCAAGACACTGGCACCTGTAAGAATGCAAAGCCTGTACACAACACCAGGATCATGTACACATGGTCACAGTTAAACTGTGTGCAATTTCACCAGATGCACTGAAGCATGGATCAAACCTCACAAGCTTTTACACTGCCAAACACCCTTTTAGCTTTTCTAAATTGTCACTTCAAGCCCTTTATAAAGCTCATTAAGTCACATGCAACTGAAGTGGTA
Source organism: Loriculus beryllinus (assembly GCA_039877255.1). NCBI lineage: Eukaryota > Metazoa > Chordata > Aves > Psittaciformes > Psittacidae > Loriculus > Loriculus beryllinus. Next base: position 19,235 of record JBCJKH010016316.1, read on the forward strand.
AATGCAAAGCAAACATTACCCATGTTAAAAGTTACTTAAACTCCAGCTGATCTGCTTCCCTTTTCCACTTAAGCAAATAATAGACGATAATGTCAAAAAAGTAGTTCTGAGCTTACAAAGAAGTGCTGCACGGTCTTCTAAGGATACTTTGAGCTTAGCACAGAGGAAAGCAGCCTTTGGAAGATACAGCAGGTAAGGTTTAAAATATGAATGTCTTAAATGTCTTTAAACATGAATGTCTCCAACATTTCTGAAGCTTGTTATATCATGCAAGTTATTGTAAAGAAAAGAGAGCTCATGAATCTATAGCTGACACTCAGTAATAGGAATTTAAAGTCTCCAGGGTGTATCTTTGGTTCTCATAAGAAGGAAGGAACAAGCTCCTCCAAAAAAATCATGAATTGCCGTCCCCCCCAGACAAGACAGTTACTAAGGATCACTAAATCAGATCAAAGCAAGGCTACATTCTTGCCATATGCTACCACAGCAGCTCCAGGCTGGCTTCCCACAAACACCATCCTACATTTCTGATACAAGGTTTATTTTATTGCAACAGCCAATTTTTGGCACTTCTGCCTCAGGTTTAGTGAAGGGGACGCAGAGTTACAGTATCACCTTGACAGTCACAATACAGCACTCCTAATGAGGAACATCAGTAATTCTTTGTAGGACCCTATACTCTGATTTCACCTTAAGTGTTTCTCATGTAGTAGGATTAATATGTTTAAACTTAAACAGATAATACTTCTTTTTGAACAACACTCCATAAGCCATGCAGAGAAACCTCTCCAGAAATTAAGGGTTTTTTATAGAGCAAGTGAAATAAGATCATTGTCTAAAAGAACTAAGCTCAATAGCAAACTTTAACTATTAATCTGATTTTGATAAGAGCTGCAGAAAGCAAAGCAGTTATCCTTTCGAAATGACACAATGAAACAATGAGGATCTTAACTCTAAATGGAGAGAGCAGAATGTGAAGATCTTTCCTCCTCAATTCGATCAGTCTTTATGTACGTTCACCTTGCATGGAATCTACGGCCTTTAAATCTGAATCCCATTTACACATAATACCTTCTAAGCTAAAATCCAGCTTCCTTTTACCTGTTTTGGGAATGTTTTCCACATTAACTCAGCAGGTCATAAACAATACAGAGTCAAATAACAGTTTAAGAATTAAGTTCTATAAAGCTGTAATTCTAACCAAAGTGCACACACACTTCACACATTAAATTTTGTTAACTTAAAATACATTTGAACTCCACATTTACTCAGCGATATCAATACAACAGTAACATCACACTGATTATGACTATGAGCGTATCTGTGCATACTTCTCTACCTGGAGAACTATAACTGCTCCTTATACTTTTTGCTGTAGTTGGTTAATTTCCTTGGCCAATGGATATGTCAGTACTATCCAGATTTAAATCCTCCATTTAGTTATTCTCCTAAAGTAAAGGATTATTAAGAATAGATCTAAATTCTTTCCAAAGACTGCTCTCTCATTCTGTTCCTTCTGTACTTAAGAGATTTCTTTCCTTTGGACATCACACTACAAAGTGTGAGTAAATAACTCACTTGAGTTTAAAATTTCATTTTTCCTCCATTTTTAGAGCTACAAATTCTGCTTTGGCAGCTTTTTACTAAACTTTTCCCAAATCTTTGGAGAAAGGCATACATACAGTTGGTTGTTACCCAAATAATCCTCCCTGTCTCTTTTTATATGTGCCAAAGAAAAGGAGTTCACTACAGTGATACCCACACACTCACCTGAAGAAACATCCTCTTTTTTTCTGATCATATGATCTTTAGTAAATTTTACTCGCTGATGAGCTTCTATGCAAGTCTTGCACAACCATTCCCCACACTCTACACAAAATCCAACAGCACTAGCATTATCTTCACAGCTTGTACACACCTGTGAAGGGAAATAGGCAGTTACCATCATTTTCCTGGAAAGCATTAACATGTATAGACAAAGCTAGCAAGTGAATTCCAGCAAGCAGGAAAGCACCATACCTGTTCTGACTTCTCATCGGAGCTGCTTGGTGCTTCTGACGTGTCTTTTACAAAGTAGTTATCCACCAGATCTATCTGTCTGCATTCTTGGCGGCATATGGGACACCTGATGACACCAACTGCAAGACAGAAAGGGTTTCCCAATTTTAAGATAAAGAACATATAAAGCAACACTCCCAAAATCAAAAGATCATAAGAATGAAAACAAAATCCTCGGACTGCTGTCATGGCTTAAACCCAGCCACGCAGCTCGTTCACTCACTCAACCCCCCCTTTTCTTGCCTTCTCCCTGCTCCTGGAGGGATGGGGAAGAGAAGCAAAAGAATGCAACTCCCACGGGTTGAGATAAGAACAGTTTAGTAACTAAGGTATAACACAATTCACTGCTGCTACCACCAATAATAATAATGATAAACCAAACAACAAGGGAATACAGCATCTCACCACCCATCGACAGATAACTCATTCCACCCTGCCTGACCGAGCACCGACCGATACCTCCTCCAACCCCCAGAGCACTAGCCCTTCCAGGTAACTCTCCATTACATCCTGGCCATGATGTGCTGTGGTATAAAATACCTCTTTGGCTAGTCTAGTTTGAGTCAGGTGTCCTATCCCTGCTTCCTCCCGGCCTCTCCTCCTCCCTGGCAAAGCATGAGACTCACGAAGTCCTTGGGCAGAGTAAAACATTCGAGCAGTAACTAAAACCATTGCTGTTATCAGTGCTGTTCCCAGGCCGAAAGTCAAAAAACAGCTGCACCAGCTACTATGAAGAAGAAAAAATGACTGCTACTGCTAAACCCAGGACAGACTGCTCATGTCACTTGGCTAAATTGGAACAGGCTTCCCAGGGAAGCGGTGGAATCACCATCCCTGGAAGTGTTCACACACCACATAGATGAGGCCCTCAGTGCTATGGCTTAGTGGTGGCCTTGGCAGTGCTGGGGAATGGTTGGATTTGATGAGCTTAATGGTCTTTTCCAACCTGGCTGACTCTGTGATAAATGAACAGATTGCACAGTTGACACTACTCTTAAAAGCAACCATTACCTACATTTAACAGTTTCTCCTGAAAAGCACTCCAACAACAACAAAGCATGAACAAGAAAACCCCCACAAACCACATGTACCTCTCTTCAGAAGAGGCTCCATTTCCTAAGATGAAAGTGTGATAATTTCTACATCATACTCAGGTTTTACTACTGATTTCTTCCCCGCAAAATATGTATAAAACACGTATTTTTAGCCCAATCATTTGTTCTCCCCAAGCAAATATTTTCATTTCCCCCATTTTAGTCTGATACACTCAAGACACAGGTTAATTAATTTTTATAACCATCTATTGTGCAGTCTGTCTCAAGACAAGCATTAGGAGAGGGATGCAGATGAGTAACACCAACTACCTGAAGGTTATGGGATTTTCCAAGTAGTGTTTTGCACGGAAGGCAAATACCAAAAGGCACAACTTGACAGCAAAATCCCTCTCATGCCAGCTACACCTACCTTTCTGCAGCACATACAACACTTTGCACGCATAGATGTAAATGCATACACATATAGCTTTAACAGTGGATATAATGAGACTATTTCCTTTCCAGTATCCGGCTTTGTTATCTTCTGTAATTGCTAAACTAGAGCTTTAAGTCCTCAGTGGAGCACTAGAGAAGCTGCTACACAATCCAAACTGACATTTAAAGATGTTTTGAGAACAACAGACATTAAAAGTTCGAAAACCTAAATTACCTCTGAGGTAGTGGTTAATACCTAGTCTTAAATCAAGTTGCTATACAACTTCATTGTCATCACCATTTTCAAGGAGAAGCTTTCAAAGCAATCGGGTATTTTTATACACAGAGACACCTGAAATGACTTTGGAAAGTAAGTGTAATTAAACGATGCTCAACTCCTTTGTGGATATGCAGTTAGAACAGCAGGACTTATTTCAGGGAGATTAATTACATTAGTAGTAAATGAGTTAATTTTTTCAAGTGCTAAAATTAACAATGGCTTCAGAATATGTAAGATTCACTGCAGGGCAATATGAATCCAAGTAAGAAGTCCTTATATCATCAAACTAAACATGCTTCAAGCACAGAACATGAAAAATAGCAAGTATTTCTGTACCTACAGGTACAAAAGCTTGCACATATACAATCAAGCTTCCATGCACGCAGAGGTTTTCTTACTACTGCAAGATAACATTCTTTAGGGAATACTATAATGAAAGTCATCTATCTGCTGATGTGCATATATTTACAGATCAAAAGTTCCTAACCATTAAAATGCTCCATCTAAAACCAGGCCACAGTTAAATCTAATTTTTAGTGCTGTCTTTGGCTCATCACACAAAAATCCTGCAGGAAGCACAAAAGCATCCAAGATCTATAATCTTTATACAAAGCAAAGTCAAACACCACCAAAGCAAAGCGCTTCCTGTAAGGCAGGTTTGGATTTCATTTTTAAACCAGACAAATAATTAAAAGCTTGAATAAATTCAAGCCTTTTAATGTCAGAAGAGCAACACAACTGGCAGCCCATGGGCTGGATTCGGACCATGGGTACCTTGCCCACTGCATCTCTCTGGAAGGACACAGGGAACAGGGAGTCCACAAACACTGCTGACAGTCAAACATCCACATTTTGCAACTCCATATTCAAGCACACCTTGCACATCAGGTACCCACTGGCATTCTGCACATACCTCAATAAATCATAACCCTAAGATGAGGCCTTGCAATTCTTATTCAGCATATACACTTCATTTTCACATCTCAATGCCCTCAATTATTTCCAAAGTAGCTTTCCAATATTATATGAGCAACTCATACTCATGTCCTGCTCTTTGAATCTAATATAAGCCAAATTAATGCAGCATCGTTTGTCCTAGAAACCAGATTGAAAAGATACAGATGTGGCTGATTTTGCGAGGGGAGAGGGAATAGTAAATAAAGATCGTGCTGAAATAACACACACATAGAAGAAAACCAGAAAGAAATCCTTACCTGACAAAACTGGAGGTCATTTGCCATCTAATGAAGTTTATGGTAAGGATTTCATGTGAATGCATTTTAGGACAAGCTATGGCTCAAATGTTTATATAACCTACTAGAAAAACAAGGTTTCATTGCCAGTTTCAGTCCAAAATACTTCTTATGTAAGAAAATTGAAAGGAAGCACAAATATCATCCCGCAGCAGAACTTACTGCACTGGTTTTCTGCACCCATTTAAATTAGAAGCTTAATACTGATAAAAACAAAACCAAACCAACCACCCCCCCCAACACAAATGCTTTCAGAAAGGGCATGTACCTACATACAAAGAATGCATCCGATAGCACACAGAAAAAAACCCACAACCCTATTCTTAAAAGATCAATCGAAGTTATATCATTCATAGAAATTAGGAAGCTCAGACTGGTTTATGATCTCCCCCAATCCAAACTATTACCATAAAGACATTCTACACTCTCAAAGATGGCTTCAGAACAATACAAAGCCACACAACATCAACACTCAAGAGATTAACAGCAGCACTGAAGAGTTGGGAATCGGCAAGTTTCTTTCACACTTCCCATTTCAAATCCCACTCAACTCGGTTTTACTTAACCATAAAGCAGAAATGCTTCTTCCCTGGCAAAAATATTAAGAGATATCGTAAGTATTGACCACATGACATGGAACTCCATGGGCCTGTCTTAAACAGCAGTTCCCATCTGATTTACAGGACACCGGCATCAAAATACCATCGGCAGCATTATCTCCAGGAACAGAGTTATACTTCAGATGCCAAAAAAGAAAAGTAAAAGCCCCCTCCAAACTTCATCCACAGCTGCTCTTGTGAGTATCACTTTCATGAAGAAGTCCAAGAACAACCAGCCTTTGGACCTAAAAGGCCACAGAAAGTAAGGAACTGTTTTACAAGAGCTGCGGGTAAGGAGTGGACTTCCAGCTTCTTACACTGCATTGAGGAGGACTCACATCACCAGTTTTTCTACTTGTTTAATCACAAACCTCATAATAAGACCTATTAACAACCACAAGCACAAACACACCATACTTGACATACACAGCTGTATGTATCACATTTCCCCTTCCCTGCCATTTCCAGTCACACTGTGAATTACATCCTATTTCCAGTCAATCGTACAGTTCAAATCAGATTCTACTTTTTATCACACACTTCCTCAGACTTTATCCAGAACAGCAAAAACATTCTCAATCATGCTTACTGCCCCTCATCTGCTGCATGCAGCATAAATCAAGTTTTGTTTCTCTCCTCTCACCCTATGTGAGGCTGATTTCAGTGAGAGCAGGAATAATGTCTTACCTGGAGATTTGATTTGAGCATCACCAATTCAGTAGGTAGAAAAGCCTGCCTTGCACTGCTAACCCCACTCAAAGAGAGGTAGGTTTCACTTGCCACCTTCTCGCATCATAAGCCATTCCTCCCTACCAGTTTCCAAAGCCTGCAAAAGAGGCTTCACCCTTGCAAACGTTTACACTATTGTAATGATAAAGCTTCCCAGTGCAGGAAATATTTGCAAGCACTCATGCGATTTAATAACTCAAACTTCCGTCTGAAGTTCCGACTTGGCACGTCTGCAGTCCTCCAAGGAACAAATCTCTGCCAGGTTTCATTTACTGGCTGAGAGCACCAATAGTAGTTACTACACGTGCGTAATATTTACTTCTCACAGGAATGTAAGGGTCCAAACACTCCTCAATACAGATACATTAACAACCTTCTTCTAGTGTCAGGGCCTCGAAATAAACCCTCCCAGGTCAGGTGAAACAATCCCACTGAAATCTATCAGAATATAAATACATTTGGAAGAAAAATAACTGCTTTGAAGGTCCACTCCTAACTCAGCTTTTGCTTTTGACAAACAATCCTTGCTTGTATCCCAAATGTCACGCATTGACCTGACAACACGCTATATTTAGTGAGGAAAACCGATTTATAACAGTCACAGACAACTATTTTTATAAAAATGACACATGCTCTAGAATGTTACCGGACAAAAGTGTCCTTTAAAATACACTGAAATTACATTTAGAACGAAATTTAAGTTTCAGACCAAGATTGTAATAAGTTCCAGATGAACTGAACACTTCTCAGGACTTGGCCTTTGCTGGGCTCCAGCAGATATAAACCCACGACCCTCACTCATCAACACAGGAGAAAGCCAAAGAACCAAGAAAAGTCAGGTGATGTATGCTAACATTTCCTAAACCTAAGATGGTCTGCACTGAGACAGCATAAAGCAGTCTATTTGATGCAGGAGTTTTCAGCTTTCAAGACTGAAAAATACTGTAACTACAACTGAATTCAGTTTAAGTGCTATGTCACACTCTCCCAGCCATCATACTGGTTTTAGGTCCCCCTCCCAAAGCAAATTAAAACTACTTCCTGCATAATTTAAGGTGTGATTAATATATGGTTTCTAAATACACAAACAGTGGGTAGAGGAGTTGAATTCAGCTATCAAAATAATTTATGATACTAGGTATTACAGCACTCAGTAGTAAATGGATTGCTCCTCAAATTATACATACGTACACCTTAAGTTGTGGAGGTTTCCCTTAGGCTCCCCAAAAGCATTCTCCAGCTCTTTTTTAGCCTAATGCAGATTGTGCCATTCTCAGGGAGCTAGGAGAACCACACATTCCCTCTGTTGAGATAACCTTCTTCCGAGAGATTGCAAATATCTCAGTGAGGCAGTGAAGCCTCCAAACAAGGCTCTTCCCAGGAGCAGCTGCAGAGGTGGGTGCAGAACAAGGTGGTTTTCAGCATCTGTAACAGTCTGAAATCTCTAACTTCAAAGTAAGCCTTTTTCAGAACACTGCGATACAAACAGAAGGTGGCATTTTCTTGTAACCTGTTCACTCTGAAAGGAAGAGCGCAGCTGGACAGCTGAAACACCGGGCATTAAGCAATCTGCTATCCACCAAATAAACACACTTTCCAATGACCCAGAAAGTCATTAAGCTGCATACAAGATGTTACTTTTTATGTTTAACAAGTGCCATAAAAGTATGCTTTAAATACATGAAACAAAACACTTTTTTCCCCCCAACATAAACAACAGCCAAAATAATCTCTCACTAGTGCAATAGGTACAAACCCACCAGTGACTTCTCTATAAAAGAGCCAGCCACAACTTTAGATTGTGGTTTTAAATTTTAGACAGTTTCTTAAACTTTTGGGAATTGAGACCATTCTTCTGTCTTCATTAGAAGTGTCTCTCAAGGGAGTGGCAACAGGGTAGAAGAGATGCTGAGGTACTGAGGTTGCACTCAACTCCTGGTAAGTGCCTTCCACAGTTATTACCCGATCAATACACATATCTATTACTGTTAACACTGACAACTCTTACAGAGAAAAATCTAAAGCTAATTAACAAAGAAACCAGGAAAATGACAAAAGAAACCCTTGTTCTTTTCCACAGCACTCATAATTACGTTATCTAGGTGTAGAGACAATAAAAATAGCAGACAAATTTAAATGCAGAATATGTATGCAGAATGCAGAATAGTACAGCAAATAAACAAGAACTGAGAGCCTGCAGTTAAGTGTAACCTGTTCCAGGTATAGCTACAGGCACCACTTCTCATTAATTCCTCCTTCATGAAAAAATAGCTGCTTGTGGTTAAGGAGACTAGAGAAGCAGTAGAAATGGAAGTAATATATCATGACCATCAAAACTCATGCCAGCAGGGAAGAAACCCGCATAATTAAACAATGTAGTACTTCTCTGGATGCTGAGAACGCTCATTTTGGACCTGACTGACTGGTAAGCACTTCAAGTGCCATTTAACTGATTCCGTTTACAGTAAGTGGCAAGCACTGTCCACAAACCTGTATCTTCTGTCTGGTCAACCACAGAATCATACAATCGTTAGGGCTGAAAAGGATCTTAAGATCATCTGGTTCCAACCCCCCTGCCATAAGTAGGGACACCTCACACTAAACCATGGCACCCAAGGCTTCGTCCAACCTGGCCTTG
>JBCJKH010016318.1:10305-22460 GCA_039877255.1 Loriculus beryllinus
ATCTCTGCACATTCATTACTTGAAGATACTCAAGCAGCAGTCTCAACCTGTTATCTCTGCAAATAATATAAGTACATGGCATGAGAATCCATGGGTTTTTCTGGGTGGTGGGTGGTTTTTTTGTTATTGTTAGTTTTGCCTTTTTTTACACCATGGACAGCAGTAACAGATAAATCTTAATTTCCTGAGTACTTACAGCAGAAGGCATAAAATGGTACATTTACTTACCAAATGCTAATGGAAATAAAAGTACTACTATCTCAGTCATACATTTAACTATACAATGGAATTCACATATATGGGTAACCACTTGGAAATGATCAAAATCACCCTTACTTTATGGCTTCATAAAATTTATCACAATGATCTGTTAAATTTGTGGGAACAATGCCAACCATGACTGAAAAACTGATGGTGATTCCTTGATCATACTGTAAATAAAGACTGCTGAGCAAACTAATACCATCTAGTAACTTAAAACACAGGTCATGATGAAAACCTGTAGAAAAATACTTCAGGCAAAGTATTACCAAAATTTCACTATAGGATGCAAAAATTCAACTGCTTTGTAAGTAACCTACACTACTAGACTTCATAATAAAATGCATAAGAAAGCTTCATAAAGGTTATAAAGATATAACATTAGAAACCTTGTGTGCCTTATAAAAACAGTCTCTTTTGCCTGTTAAATAGAATTGGACTCTTGGGCGTACTGTTAGCAATCAGTTACACAAATTAAGATAAAACTGTGACACAAACATACTCCTTTCTGCAAACTGAACTCAAGAACATAAGCACTGTGGCTGTAGAGCTCTTTCAAGCTTTTTCACAGTTCGACTTTTTTGTCAAATCAAAGAAAGTACATTCGGTCTGGAGACCCTGTTAAAGCAAGTATTCTTTTTATTAAGAAAACATTAGAAAATTCTGATAAAATCACAGGAATTTAAGACTCCCTTCTACATGAAGAAAGGCAAACCTTTTTCATATGCAGTGGTGCAACAATCCTGTCCACAAAATCATATAATCACTTGAACTGTTGAACTAAAGATATTAAACATCACTATATAAGTCAGGGAAAAAAACACTGGTAAACTAAGCTATGGAAGTCCCTCCACAGAGCTATACTACAAATCATACTACGAAACAAAGATTTAATGTCTAGAAAGGCAGAATTCAGCAGAAACCTCTCTTTGCCTAAGATCATGAAGTGAATCTTTTAGTAAAATGAACTTCTAACACAGCATCTGAAATAAGTATTTCCTCTCAATTCTTAAACTAATCAAGCCGATGACGAATCTTCAAACAGTAGTGTTAAAAACTTTGTTTAAAACCAACCTTTTCTTTCTTCGGTAGCATCTTTAAATTTAAAAAAAAAAATTTAAAATTTAAAATTTTTAAATTTTTTTAAAAAAATTTTAAATAAAAATATTCTGTGCCAGTGAAGTGGATAAACAGTGAAATGCATATTAACTTCTACTTTACACTTTGCTTAACTAGTATATAATTACTCTTTCAATAACCAACAAAAAAAAAAACCACACAAAAAAAACCAAACCAAAAAACCTCCACAGAAACCACCCCAAACATGAACTCCAACACAAATTTTGCTCCATCACTAGAACTTTCTAAAGTGTCTGACAACTAAAATTAGTTCCATAAACTCATATTACGTACTATGCTCACTGCAATACAGAAAATTGGTAACAGCAAGAGAAAATGGACATCACAATATAGGAACAGCCAGTCTTCCTAGTTTCCTGTACACATTCAAAATTTACTAATTTGTCCTACTTTACGTTTTATAACACCTGAAACAAGTTTCTCAACAGAAAAGTAGAAAAGAAATAAAATATCTGGACATCATTTCTACAGGAAATGAGTGTGCATAAAAGTTAAGTTAAATCAAATTCTAATCAATGCAAGATAATGAAACTTCTCTAAACCAAAGCTTTTCTCCTGGGGCTGATGTCATATCTCAGCAATGCAGATATTTCGTAATGGGGAAACAGGAAGAGCGGTAGAACACCTTCAACTGATGAACACAAGATATCTTTGAATTTTAACACCCAGTAAAGCACACTGATTAGGTATTACACAAAAGGGCACTAAACACTAAAAATACATTCAAAAAAGTTATTGAACAATACTTAGAAGACTCAATCACACCTCCAACCTCTTAAAAAATACCTAAAGTTCTACATACCAGTGATGCAAATTATGTTTATATGCATTACACCAACATATGTGAGAAATCTCTGTACAGAAAATGTCACAACACTTTCTTGCCCAAATATTCAGAACTCAGTCATCAGGTACTTCTGAGCCAGAAAGTGAGAAACTGTCCCAAAATAATCCCAAAGACATAAACTGTAAACAGCATAATTTCTAGCCACTTTACGTAGCAGAGTCTTCACTAATCATTGTTTAGTTTCACTCCAGAAGAACCGTAATATTGACTCCTTTGGAACAAACTTATTAGAAATTTGAGCTTCATAAGAACACACTGATGCCACCCGACTGAACACAAACTGCTTTTAAACTCAAAACCCTAGAGCCAAATTTCCCATCATTAAGCTTATCTACAAATGTAATCTGCATATTTGGCAGTTCTGCTTTGGGTTAAAGAATAAAGCCTTCAGTAAATTAGTCTTTAACAAGTCTTACTTTACTAATCTTTTGAATAAAAAAGAACCATAATACTCCGGGCACAAGGTACTCTTTCTTAAATTCGCATTTACATAACTATAAAAATACGGTCTTCTGAGTTGAAGTATGACTTTGTAAATCCTTCAGCAAAATAACAATCCTGGCTGCTGCCTCCTTATGCTGAGACCACTCAGATAAGCATTTTCTTCTAGAGCTAAGTAACAAGATTTACCTACAAGACTGTATTGATAACACTCCATGATACTGAAGCATTCCAGAAAATAGTTACAATTACGAAGTTCCCCCAAACTAAACTGATAACTGAACTGTGCCACAAATACTGCTGTTCACCAGCAATGACAAGAGGACAGCTTGAAATATTCTCAGTGCTTCTGTCCCAAAACTGGCAGCCTTGCCCTACTAAAAAAACAGGTGTCAAGACTTCAGTTGCTGCCCCACAGACCACCACCACAAGTTGTGTACAGTAGAATGCTAGTGAGAACACATCTTTGTTTTCCATGAGAAATGCCACAGAAGAGAATGAGAATTTAGAGGACAAAAAGAGAGAGGAATAAAAGGGGAGAGTCTAAAACCAGATAATATGGAGAGACACTCATACTTTGAGAAACTGGAGTAATTTTTTCATTCAAACAAAAATCAAAAGAATAGCAAAGTCAAATTACTCTAAAATTCCCTGCTTGAATAAAAAGCAGAATTCAGTGTCAAAAGGCGTGACTAAGATGACAGAACAGGCAGCAAGACCACTAACTGGATATGGGGCTTGGTGCCAATGTAAGCACTTCCATACGCTGCTTGGGAAGCTGCTGCTGTCTGTATAAAGTTTTTTATATCAAAGAGGTCAGCCAAATGGTAACAGTAGAGTGAAAGCTGTGGTCCACTGGAAGAGATAAACTCCATTTCCTGTGTGATGGGGTAGAAGTAAAGAAAGTATATTTTCTCTGATTCAGGTATAGGAAATGTGGTGAAAATTAAACTGAAAAGGTTATGTACATAGAAAATAAACCAATCTAGTCTGGTGCATCTACCCTGTAAGCAACAGGAAAAGGCAGAAAATTTTGCAGACAAAATTCTGAACATCACTGTAAGGCACCAAAGCCATACCAGCAGCAGAACACACATCTTCACTGCAGTCACCCCAAAACAGTCAGGTTTATACAAGGGGTTTCAGTTGCCAAACCTCATCCAGACCATAGCCACACACATCCCTAGGATCTCACAAGCAGCAAGAACTCCAGTTACTGTATGCTGTAACTGTATGTATGTTACAGCATACAGCATACTGTATGTATACAGTATAACTGTAAGTATACTGTATGTATACTGTTTGGTCACCACAAAGATTGAAAATACTTGGCCCTTCTCTTGCCTGGCAATTTGAGAGGATCTGACCAGCTGAAACGGAAAACTAGTTTTCCTAAACATACTTTCTCAAGTTTTCACAGTAGCAAATTCTCACAACGCATCATAGCAGCACAGCTAAAAAACTTCAGGATGAAACAATCCACACCACACATGCCTCAAAACACACATATATCCGTGTTTTGAAACAATTGTGAATTACAGCCTTTACTTCTTGCTACTAGCTTTCCCACTTGAGCTTAGGATAAGATTCTGCAAGATGGAGATGTCATTTACTTTATTCTAAAATCCCTTTCCTCACTTAGTTTACTGTGGCTTTGGCATGACTAGAGTCTTCCACAAGTCACTTTAGTGGAGTAAAATGGCAGAAAACCCCAGAAGAAAGATGCCTCCCATTCTCAGTAGTGAAAAGCTCTAATGTGAGGTTATCTGCACATACAAATTATGCCTCTTTCCATCACCAAAACAATTACAATTTTTGATCAGTTACAGACTTTTAAAAGCAAAATTGTTACTGACTGTTACTGGGTATAGAAGAGGCACTTTATACCTAAAAAAAAAAAAAAGAAAGAATCAGACAAAATGCGCACAAGAAAATTCCACGTGCTCATGCATTTAAGTGAAAGAACAAGTCAGATCCAAACCCACTCCAGAACAGTGCTGTGCGATCAGTAACAAAGGATTCAGGATCAGAGAAGTACCCAAATGCAATGAAGAAAGAGAGGCATACGTGTCCTGCATATCAGATAAAATCCAAGATGGCAATGATGCTATATGCTTTCTCAATTTCAGAACTTTACAAACATGGATTAGGATTTTTGGCTCCCACTTACAAATGCAAGCCCTGTGGCTCTGACAAAAATAAGAATTACAGAATCAATTAGAATGCAATCCAGTAGTATTACCCAGTACGAACAAAACTACTATTTAAGCAGTATTATCTTAATGTCTACCTAAATCACTGCAGGGTCTAAAGATCAGCGGCATCAATGAGAGACACAACAAAGTCTACACATGAATAAGAGAAATACACAAAAGGATATACAGTTAAAGAACAGCCTACAAAAGTTAAATAATGCATTATTAATTAGAACAACAACAGGACTAGTCAACAAAAAATAGAAAAAAATTGTTTGCTTACAAAAGTCATTAAGATTTTACAGAGGACAGTGCACAAAAGGATCCAAATAGCTGCATAAACTGAAAAAAACATCCACATACAAGGATATCATTTTAGTCAACCTATCACACAGCTATAGCACCTAAACAGTATTGTTAGGACAGTGCTGCAGGCTCCCTCCATCCCCCAGCTCAAGGGGGGGAGTGTCAGGATCTCAAAGTGTCTCAAAAATTTTTTTCAACCAGTAATTTTTCACCACAGGACTCAGTGAGGATAATCATGAAGCCTGACATGACCACAGGTCAATTATAAACAGTCTCCTAGCACAATTTTCAAAGTACCTCTCAGTATAATGCCTGAAACAAAACACATTTTAAACCTATAATAAAAATACTTTAGTCAATATTTCAAGTGAGCTAGAAAGAGACTGGGAAACCCTGCATAACAACAAAGCCCACAGCTATGAGTTCAGAAGACTAAAATGAAGCGACACTCAAGTCCCAGGGTCTGGCACAACTGGCAGTGGCCTGAAATTAATAAACCATGCTGAATTTAATTTCTGTGCTATGCTAACCAGACTACCCAAGTTCTTGACAACCTATTAGCTCAGGCACATGCATTTTATTCATAAATAAAGCAAATGTAGCTCTCAGACAATAGCTTGGCCCCTGCCTGATACTCCAGTGCATCCCATCCCACAGTATGGCTCTGCAGTGTCCTGGCCAAGCTAGTGTCTGGGCACCAACTTTAAACTCCTTTACTCACTTGAACATGCAACTGTTGTTCCTATGGACACCTCACAGGCTCATTATGAAGCCATTTAATATAGTCCTTCAGGTATACTTGAATAGACTGAAAATACTATTAATACAGAATTTTAACTGACAATTGAGATATTACACACTGTACCAGCAAAATCAATTGCGGTAATACTTCAATTCTGTCATAGTAAGAAAGTTCAAAAGGCAAAGCAGATGCTGCAGTCCTGTATTTTCCATTTATCAGATGTACAAAAGCAAGTCTTTGTGGCTTAAGAGTTCCTCTAAGACTAGAGATCAAGAGAGGGCAGCAGACATATGAAGCAGTATTAGATTTCTAAAAAGCCCAAAAGCTTAGCCCGACTTCTACCCAGCAGGTACACTGTGAACAGCACTGGTACCTTACTTGAAAGCAGCTCCTCAGGTAACTGTACAGAGGTGTTTTTTTTACCAGCTTCATACATTACCTCCTTTTCCACCACGTCTTTGAGCACTCGTTACACGCACTCTTTGTGATGGTAGGAAAAACCCCCAAGGTTCCAAGATTAAGCTTTCGAATTCTGCAGAGTGAGAACACAGGTTTTGGCCTCCTGAACAAGCCCTGCACGACTGTTCACATGCCAATTACTGAGAGCAATCAAGTGGCAATTCTGGTCACTGGGTTTAATCTTAAGTGCCAAATCAACCAATTATGTTAATAAGGTAAATCAAAGCAGGTTTATCTGATTTTCTGGGAGTCTTGACAGGAGTTTCTAAATTTTTATCATTACTTTTTACCATCAGCTACTTGGGAAACAAACAAATTCTGGGATGTAGGTTATCTATTGTCCATTATTTCTGTTTTGTCACTGCAGACTGAATTATTACAATGCAATTTAGGTCAGATTATACTTTAAATCCATTTTAAAATAATCAATGTAGTAGCCATTAATGACTGTAAGTGGAAACAACAGATTAAGCATACAGGAACCCTAATACTTCCAATAATGCATTCAATTTTCCAAATCAAGTCTACAATCTTTGCTTTAAAGCTGCAGAAATTTACAACTCCTGAAATCAAAGCAACCATTTTATCCTTCTGACACACATGTTTACCAGAGACACTGTTAAAGTAAAACGGTTTTATCCCACTCAATTTAAAGAAAGCATTTGGGAGGAGCTGTAATTCTCTCCAGTCCTCAAAGACTGCAAATCATCTTGGCAATGCAGACACAGAATTTTGTTTCAGTGTGATCAAGGCTACAATGCCTGCAATAAGATTTATTTCTGCAAAGCTGAAATAATACAGCAAATATAGGAGGGTTTATGTATGCCACAGTCAGACTTCCTTCAACACTCCAGAAGTTTTGGAACTTGAACCAAAAGCTTCACATGCCCTTTTCCAACTGACCAATTGGTTGGAAGATACTTGTATATCTGGGAAGTATTCTCAACCTGAGCTCAGCTGACATTCTATATTAGAAAACTATATACTCATATTTACCTAGAGAAGAACATACACCAGAATCAGCATTCATAACCTTTTTGTTCTTGATGAATTCTACATTTATGAAGAGATCGAACTAATTCCAGCTATACAGTCAACATTCACAGATTAAAAAAAATACACGGAGTTCCGGGGGGGTGGGGGGGGGAGGGAGAGAGGATAACTAAAAATAAAACAAACAAACAAACGAACAAACAAAACAAAAAAGAAACCCACAAAAATACCCCTCCAAACCCCCCAAAACAAATCACCTAACAAATTCTGTATTGAAATCAGAACCTATTACTCCAGGTCAATGAGATTTATGAGTACTTTCACGCTCTACAAACTCAAATCATTTTAAGTATGTACCTATACTCTATTAAGGCCAGTTCTTGAATTCTGAATACAAACAAGGGGTATTTATTACAGAACTTTCAATTTTAACAAGCTAAAACCATGAACATACTTCTCATGCTTTCTTATTCCTCTAAACTTTAAGTACGCATCCTAATAGCTCCCATGCACAATACTTCAGCCTTATTTTGAACAACAGTTCTTCCCATTTTTTAATGTTTGTATTTTACTTTTGGTTCTGCACAACCTGTGGTTGTGTATATTAAACTGATGCAGTGCATTTCTGGATGGCTCTACACTGCAAGTCTGGAAACCAAAGCCAGTACAAATTTTATCTGCTAAATAATTTTTTTCAGAAATATAACTGTAAGATTTTACTAATACAATGATATATGAATCCTTGATATCTGCAGTGGTGTAATTCTCAGCAATACTATGCTTGATTGTTTATGGACTTCTCAAAGTACAACTCAGAAGTTAGAAATGGAATTTGTTGCAAAGAGATCATAAAATAAGGCAAATTATTATTTCTTGTCATGTCACTCTTGTCAAATAAGGCTGCTTAGGAAGCTGAGTTGAAAAGACAGCAAGTTTAAACTAAAGATGTTGATAGATAAGCTCTAGCAAATCTTGTTGTAGCAGATTAAATTACTATCCTCAGCTGTAGACTATTCTCCCATCAGAAGTCACTGATCCCAAAAGCCGAGTTGGCAAAAGGGAACATATGCTGACACCCCAGTCACTTCAACATTAATACCAGCACGTTAATTTGGGTCAGGTATTGCACTATGAACAATAAAGACAGAGGAGTAAGCAGCTATGAACTATAGCAGAGGAGCTAAGCAGGGAAAGGTAAAAAACAGAGGTCACCAAATTTGGCAAGATTTCCCAGAGCTGTAACAACAATGTAAATTTCTTCTAAAGTAGACGAATCATTGTTCCACTTGTGACAAATCCACCCAAAAATATAAAACTTCTCAAAAAGCTTCAAAAGCACAATATGAACTGTTAAAACAATTAGAAATTAAGGCACTCATGAGTCACCTTAGTTATCTTAAAGGTACCTTAGGTATCTTTCAAATCAACTTTAACAAACCAAGAATTGAAGTTTTGCATGGAATTTTAATCATCACATGAAGTCGCAACAACAGGAGTTACAAGGAGCACTAACGCACATAATACCAAGAGAACAGTGTTAAAAATCTTTTAAGATTTGACAAGAGTGTGCACTTAAGAGGGAACACAAACTAGCCTACATTTACTACTCAGCCACTCAGGTATGCAGCTGAATTCATTAAATATTTGTGTAGAAAAGACTTCAAAAATATTGACAGGAGGAAAACCTGTATGAAGTTCTCACCAGCAAAAGTCAGAAACTGGCTCAGATGACAAAGCATATAAAAATTCAAATCTACAACTCAAGCTGCTGAATTAAGAACCGCGTATGTTCAAGTATTTAATACTTTACAACTACAAAAGTGGTATTTCAGATTCTGTACAACCTATTAAGAAAAGTTCTTGAAATTTGTACCATGCAGTTATCACCCTAATACTTTTCTTTAGGATTAAACACATACAATGCTTTATATAATGTTTATAAATTATGAACCACCACTGATCAGCCATGGAAATCACACTGAAAGGATCAAAAACCTTGTACATAATAAGCAGGCCTAACTGATCTTCTGCAGATTGCCTCCTTCCACTTACCTTTATCTGGTATTTTTAGCTTCCAAGATTCCTTTACCTTTGCGTCTCCAAACATCATACAAATTCCAAGGTCAGCATCATGCAGATACATTTATAACAGAGTGCCCTACCCAGCTGTGCACATTGTCCACTGACCAAAACTATGCCATTAACACAGAATCCCAGATGAGGCAAATATGACTTTTTTGTAGGCAGGAGCTCACAGTTATTGCATTATTATATTGCTGATCTATTTTGATAATCTCTTGAGATTTTCCAGCTCTTCAGTTTCCCCCTTTTTTAAAAACAAACCAACCTCCAAAAACCCCCAGCTTGTTACATGCTTGTAGCCCACTGCAACACAGTATCTGCTCAGATAGGCTACCACATTTTTACAGAACAAATTTCAGGAAGGTGTATAAAATGCAGTTTCTGACTGTTTAGGATAACACAGAAATGCCCTAAGGAGTCAGACCAATGATCCATCAAGCCCAGAACTCTTCCATTTGGCAGTGGCAACTTGAAATGCTGTTCAGTGATAACTTATGCACCAAGAAGTTTGACTGTTGAAGGACATCAAATTGTACATCCCTATTCAATTATGAACCATTAAATATATCTGTCAATGGATCAGCTGCCTGCAAATCTATATAACCCCTTGCTTGAAGATGCCAATATTGGTTGCCTCCAGAAACTCCTATGGCAACAAGAACCAGTAGCTCACCACCCAGAATGTGAAGAAACAGCTTCTTTCATCTGCTTCAAACCTATCATTTGAATTAACTGCACATTGTATTTGTTAAGTCCACTGCCTCTATGGGCTCCCCCCAAAATTTCCATCATATCAGCTTCCAACTGAAAGGTTCCAGTCTTGCCAGTCTCTTCTTGAAAGGCCCCAGCCCTCCATTTTTTGTGCCCCCCTCCCTTATTTTTTTTTTTGTGTTCTGCTGTCTACTCCCTTTAAATGCAGAGACTTGAGCTGTAAACAATAACCAAGACAGCACCATTTTGCACAGCTGCAATATGATGTCTCCTGTCATGTTAATGCCTTTTCTGATACATTCAGCATTTTGTTGGCTTTCTGGCTGACACTCACACTACATAAAGCAAAGCAAACAGACACTACAGTTAAAGATAAGTTTCTCAACAGTTCTACAGAAACTGAGAGTCTGGTCCAATTTTACTACACTTCACAGACCCACCACACACTTGCTAAAAATGATTTCTTGAGCTCCTGGCACTGAACTACTCTGTTTTGCACAGTACTAGATAAGTCATCATTATGTACCATAAAAAGCAATACTCCTACTTCACTCTTATTACAGAAAAACTTCGCACTGAAATAGAAGGAGTAACTTTGAGCATATCAAAGCTGTCAAGAGAACACACGCACCAGAAGATCTGAAGAACCAGGATGGTACTGCAACATGAAAGAAATGCTTAGAATAGGCACTGTTTTACAGGCCAATCCAACCTTAAGACACAAGGCAATAACATAATGGGAAGAGAAAGCAAAAGGCTGTAAGACAACAGAATAGGAATGGTGTGATTCAGCACACAGAACCTTTGCTTCCTTCCCAATACTGTCCATCTTTCCTATCTAGAGCGACTGGAGACTAAGAAAGACCTTCATGCTTGAAGGTCTGCAGAAGGAAAGGATGCAAGAAAATGAGCAATAAAAAAGTTACCAAACAAAAAGTAAGTAGGCCATATTAAACCAGGAAAGATCAAAGGAAAACCAATATATCATGACTGCTCAAAATTGATCATATGACTACTTCCTAATAGCGGTAAGCTTACTAGTCTAAACAAGACACTGACAGCAAAAGGGGAATGTTTAACCTAAAAATTACTTCATAAGCAGTAAGTCAAAATAACTGCTGCTTCAAAAGATCATGTAATTAGATGCAGAGTTCTCTTTTTCAGTCAAGAAGAAACAGCTCTTCTCTGCACCTCATTCTGACCTTTCCGTACTTGAAAATTGGCAAAAGCTTTAAAGAAAGTAATGACATACAAAATATATCAAAATAACTGGTCTTTAACAGTTTTTAGCCTCTTTTGTTATCTTTAAGCCATCCTCGGGGTTTTTTCTTTTGGAAAAAAAGACAAGTGATATTTACTTTTTTGGATTCCTGGCTTTCCTTGGGATGCACTTTAAGTCCTTAATCTTTACATTCCACTTGATGAGCCAGTGAAGAAAGAAAAATTTAAGTAGCCTAAAAAGTAGAAAAGTGGCTACCCTACTGCAGAATCCTCAGGTTGCCAGGCTCCTTTTTGAAAAGTCAAGTAACTTGCCTCTTCAGAGTTGTAGCTAGCCCTCATCACACCAGCCTGAAGCAGGATGCTTTGTCAGGAAGCGGAAGGTAACAAAGTCTTGAGAGGATTGTAACACAACTAGATAAATATTCTATGAACAGGCAATAATCAAACCAATAATTCAATGGACGAAGTCTGCAAATCTAACAATTTATGCTCTGATTTTTAGTGCTATTTATACTCTCAAAAAAATAAAGATGTGAAACAGACAAAATCAAAAGCAGTACTGCTGGGCTCATAAGTCATTTAGTCAGTCAGCCCAACAAGACAATGCTGAGCTGATCAGCTTTTATCTCACTTTAAGACACTGGGCTAATTCCTCCCTGTAAGTAATTAGGTTACTAATTTAGAATACATCTTCATTACTGGGGGGGGGGGGAGGGGCTTGCATTTACAAGAGAAGTACTATCTTCAAAACATTAAA
>JBCJKH010016319.1:3548-19351 GCA_039877255.1 Loriculus beryllinus
TGCTCCATCCCTGGCAGTGTTCAAGGCCAGGTTGGACAAAGCCTTGGGAGGCATGGTTTAGTGTGGGGTGTCCCTGCCCATGGCAGGGGGTTGGAACTAGATGATCTTAAGGTCCTTTCCAAACCTAACGATTCTATGATTTTATGATTCTATGAATATCTGAGAGTGCTCTTTGTGTAAGGCATCATTCTCATCCATTCCAAAGTAGAAAGAATGCAGCACTGGTTTATGTTTGCTAGAAAAATAGCTCTAATCAAGCTCCTGAGTAGGTTGGTTGGCTGTTTTTTTCCCATTCCTTATGCTGCTTATAGAGTTGTGTTTCACTGATATTGCGAAGTGTAACAGAGCTCTCTAGCAGTGTTTTTTCATAACTCTACAGTGGGTCCTCAGTATGTTGCATGTGATCTTGAAGAAATGTTAGCTATCTTGCAGTACTGTGGAAGAAATTATATATGTACACACATATATATCTGTTGTATATAGAGAGAATTCTCCTGATGGCTTAGTAGTATAAAAAAGCCCTCTAAAAAATACAGATGTAGTCTTGTCATCATTAGCTCCATTTGAAAATCAAACTGTGCAAAGAACTACTGAGAGCCATCAGCTGTCTTTGTAAGCACCACAGTGTTTGTAATGTTATTCACTTATTGCTAGAAGTAACTATAGTAAACTTACAACGGTAGTTTTTGGTCAGTATGCCAGGGGTTGAGAGTTAAATATGCTAACATAATGCTCAGGGGGAAAAAAATTCCCCCGAATTAATGTTTCCTTAAACAACAGAGCATTTGCAAAAATCAGGAAGGATGGGTTATTCTTTAGGGCTCTTAAATCCCATTGTATGATGTGTACTGGATGCAGGTGATATCGTTAGGGAAGAATGACAAAAACAAAAAACAAAGTAATTTGTTTAAATAGTCTATTTCATGATTTATGCTTGACATTCAGTGAAAGAAAAGTCAAGATCTTATTAAATACTTTGTATCGGTAAGTAAATAGCATATTTCCCACTAATATGCAGAAGGAAGAAATATCAGAGGCAAAAATATATTCTGTATGTGACAGTTCTGAGGCAGAATACATGTCCTACAAAGACAGCTTTTCAGCTGCAGTCAAAACAGCTTTACAACAGGAACAAAACAAATTAAACCTTTCCCAAATTAATCTCATTCACCTGTTAATTTTATGGCAGGAGGTTGTTAAGGGCTACTGAAAATACACTAATGTCCTTAGTAAAGGGTTTGTTTTTTTTCCTTCAGAACTTTGAATGGCTAGGAAATGTAGGCTACTCTGGAGTTTCAGAATGTAGTAGTGATTTCAAATACTTCCAGCCTTGAATACTTAAACATCTACTGGTTTTATCAGATCGTTTGTTATATCCCTGTTTTCTTACAGTAGTATTCCTAACCTACTAAGTGTTAATCCATTTGTAGGATTAAATCCCCTTCCAGTGTGCTATGTTGATACTACATCAAATTGTCAAAGTACTGGAGAGATTTAACAGTATTCATTTTTCATATTTGTTTCTTTATGCTTTCAGTCTTAAGGCTTTAATAGGCATTTAAAGAAATACTGGAAGATGATAGGCTTTTATATAAGCTGTACCCAAATGAAGCTGTACCCACTACAAACTTCTTTCAGCACTGACAGCATATGGTATAAAACTCAGTCCATGTTTTGAATTCAGTTCTAGGGAGTCGGGTTTTTTTTCCTACCTCAGCCCCCAGGTTGAAATTTTAGCTAGCACACAGGTATTTTTCTCCACAGCCTGAAAATACAGAGCTAATGCTGTGTGCTTAAGAAGCCAAGGATGCTATGAATTGCACCTCTGAGTCCTTTTTTTTTTTTTTTTTTTTCACCAAGGCAAGTACCCCTTCCAAGCAATGTACTCATACGTTGGTTGGTTGTGGTACTGCTTAATTTGATGATGTGTTTAAAATTCTTTTTCAATGAATTTTTCAGAGGCTGATTTGTTCAGTGCTGGAAATCTGTTTATCTCCTGCTTTCCACTATGATTGGAAGTAAAGATGTGCAGTGATATGGAATGATGTTGGTTGTTAGTCTCTTTTTGGAGAACAAGAGAGTTTAAGTTAGCTTAACATTACTGACAGTTCAAGATCTTCTTATCTGATTCTATGATGAAAATTAAATACTCTGCAGTTTTGGATGGAAATTATGTTAACTTTCATGTAGGAAGCACATTCTTTTTGTTGGCATTATAGAAACATGTAAAAAATCAGTGATCAGAATGGATATGCAGAGTTGCTGTAGATGGTTTTGTCCGTGACTGAAGTTGTGTCTGCTTCCCTGGTGAAGACTGGATATGTCAAAATAGTTCTTTTATTAGACAGTTTTCTTCAGATAGGGTGTATGACAGTGAATGAAATATAGAGATGGAGGTCTTTGTTCTTTGTCACTTTGAAACTTAACTGCTGTGTCATCTTGAGGTAGTGTTACAGGAGCGCTGCAGTGTCCTGAAAGCACGTTCCCTCTGAATATGCAACCTGATGAAATAGGCTTTTGTGTTTTGCTGTGGGACATGATGTCAATCAAAGACAGAAAAAATGAGACTTTCAAACATTCTTGGAACAATGCAGCCTGTCATAAAAGAAAACTCAATATTGAATTATTCAGAATGAAAATATTGAGCACAGCAATGCCAAATGAAATATTCTAATTTGAGAGTATCAGAACACTGTTACTGTGAAACACTTTCCTGTTGTCAAATTGAGTTTTCTTCTGCTTTTACCTGGTGTTCCATTATGTTAGTGCTTCAGTAGGAGGAAAATGAAACTTAGAGATG
The DNA here is from genome assembly GCA_039877255.1 of Loriculus beryllinus. Classification (NCBI taxonomy): domain Eukaryota; kingdom Metazoa; phylum Chordata; class Aves; order Psittaciformes; family Psittacidae; genus Loriculus; species Loriculus beryllinus. The sequence goes on from JBCJKH010016319.1 coordinate 6,349, forward strand.
AAATTTATGACAACATAGAAATGGTGAATTTTAATCTTCCTTTACTTTATCATGGATGCTATTTATGAATGCCACCAGAGGAGGATTTTAGGGGTGCTAGTGTCCCTTTTGCAGTCTGTGTCAAACCTGACTGTTATCCCCTCTTCTTCTTGTTCATGGAGACCTATTACTGGGGAGAGCCCTCTCATGAGATTAAACACCACAGTGCTCAGTGATTCTTGAAGGCCTGAGATGGTTGATTTTTGGTTTGGTAGAGAACAGGTGAGGGGATGAGTTGAAGAGAAGAGAGATTTTAAGGACAACAGGACAAGAATTGCTCCTATTCTCTTCTGGAGCCAAAGCATTAGTTTAAGTGATGAGACACAGTACTGGGAAAACCAGTTGTCTTGTCTTCTAAGAGGTAGGTACAACTTCTACAGACCTACTTCATTGGGTAATTTGCTTCCAAACCCCACAGTCTCTAGAAATAAGAGTTATGTTGCTGTATGGAAAGGTGGAAGGTCTTGATTTTAGGCTTATATGCAATGAGTAAAGAAAATAGTAATGACCAAATGGTTGCTGTGCTTATTATTCATACTCAGAACTAAGTGTATTTAAAAAAAGAGCCTGTTAGAACTCAAACCTGAAACTACAGTAGCTGATTATAGCCCTGTAGTTACAGTAGTAGCAGAGACACTTTATTTTGGTATTTATAAATGCCATTAGCTTAAGTATCTAAAGTAGATAGTTACCTCAGCTATGAAGGAGAAATTCAAGTAGGTTGATCAACTGCCCTTGTGGCTCAGCAACCAAACTCAAAGATGTGGGGAAGCATTTTGATTTCACTTGAGAAGTCAACCATGGGGTTTTATTCTACCATGTTCTGAATAATGATGTTCAATAAATATAATCTTGCATTTTTTTATCTAACAAAAATCTCCGTGGTGAGTTCAGGTGCAGTTGGTTACCAATTAAAAGTAAAATGGCAGTTTGCTGGCTGCCTAGAGCAAGATGGTTCCTTGTATTATAGAATAAAACTCAAGTTTGAATGAACGACATCTAGGAATATTAGAAATGTTAGGGTTTTGATCATGAATGTCTAAGAGTTTTCTTTGGTATTTGATTAAACCTTTTAGTGTGGTTTATTATATGATTAATGCTGATGTCATTGATGAATATGAAGGTTGCTATTTTCTTTTTGTCACTCAGTAATAGAGTTTTGTGTGTAATTTGCTGCTTCACCTTTATTGTAAAATACATCAAGGAAAATTTTCATTGATCTTGTTCTTTTGGCTGTAGCAGATTTTCTAGAGTCAATAGCCATCAGTGGAGGCAGTGTGTTAAAAAGAATGATGACAGAGAAAATGTCATTTTCCTAATTGCTTGGTTGCAAAATGTGTTTGGAATGGTGAAATGATCAGTTCTGTATTACGAGTTTAACACCGAAAAATTTGTCAGATATGTAACTTCTGCTACTTTATTTGCTATTTCCTGTCTCTTCAGAGTTACTGTTTAATAAACAGGAGTGGTTTGGTCTTGTTTATTAAGCAGATGCTGTCTTGTTTGGATGCCGTCATAATTGAAGAGTAACTTTACCCATTCTTTACATAAATGGAGGTCCTTTAATGACTTTGGGCTGAATAACAAACCAGCTGTAATTGCCCAGTGCAGTAATGATTTTTAAAGCTTTCTTCACCTTCTACCTAGTGCAGAAGAATCTTAACTCTTAATTTTAATTGCCAACTTTGAAGCTTTCTACAGTCATAAATATCAGCTTTCCCATTTCCCACCATATTTAACAAACTATTTAAATAGTGTTTCTTGGTTGATTTATTTGGTTGCTTTGTTCATAGATTGAAAGGAAGTTTCATTCAAAGACAGAAATTTTAAGGTTGAGGCCTTACCTTACTGAAGTGATCATTTTCCTCTGAACCCCTTAAACCAGCTTGCTTTCTCTGAAATGAAAATTGGTTGTGTGTTAACTGTATGAACTATCAGTACAGGGTTGGGTTTAGCTTAGTTAGTCTGGCAGATTGCACCCACGCTTAAAGTTGAACTGGTTAGTTTATTAAGTTGTTAATATTCTTAGTGTTGTGCCAGTGGAAGTTAGTGCTGTGAGAAAAGAGAAGGCAGCAATCCTTACTATTTCTTTCTATAATGCAGCCACTGTGTCTTTTTCTTTTATCTGTCCCAGAAGGTAGATTAAGCAATAATGGGTTGAATTATATGTTCATATTTTTCCCCCCTTGACTGATTGCTAAGCAAAGACTAGTAAAACAGGAAATAATTCAAACCAGGCTTCTCCCTGTTGCTTTCTCAGGCTTTGTGATTAAATACAGAGACTTAAGGTGAATGAAGCACATTAATCCTATCTGCTGTTTTCGGTGTGGCTTTGTAGGTAGCTAATGCTTTTTGAATTTGGCTTTCCTTTATTAAATGAACTGTATTGGATCAGGTAAAATTTGATATTAAGTTATCTCCAGAGACGACTTTTTTTTTTAACCTAAGCAATACATTGGGAAAACTCAAAGGTTTTTCCTGTGGTTGGACAAGTATTTTTGTTACTGTTGTGGAAAAACCTATGTAAATGATGTCACGGTTCGGTGTGAGGATAATTTTGCAGAGGAATCAGTGATTTGTCTGCAGATAGAAAACAAATTAAGCGATATTTCAAGTCATCTCCAAAGTGCTGTTTGAGGTGTGATCAGGGCCAGCTTGGTATAGTTGGGTATACTTAAAAAATAATGTTTGAGTAAGTTCCAGAGAACTGGAAGTGCTTCAGTGGCACGTAGTAAGGTACAGTGTGTAAGAGAGGTTTTGTTCTTAATAGGGCAAAGGAAATACTATCTGATGATTACATCCTAGCTACCTTTTCAAGTATTTTGATACCATAATAGTGATTGACACTTTGCTCATGATAGAGGCAACAGTAAGGAGTAACATATCTCTTGAAGAATTCAGTTTTAACTGGAGGTGGTACCTATATTTGACATGTAGCCAGGGACTGATTGAGTGCCTAGAGAGCAGTTGAAGAGTAAGATGTTATATCCAGGAGGTGTTTAATTCCTCTATGTTGATGCATTGTTTCTTAAATGATGGTACCTTTTGTTAAGATTCTGCTTTCCAAAAGTACTGCTTCTGCTCTGCTGCTGTAGTGTGGATATTGAAGGGAATGAAGAATTAATTGTTCAGGTTTTTTTGTGAATGCAGAAGCTACTGACTTGAACTTGAAACTGAAGAGATGAGGAGGGGGAAAGCTACATGCTTATGATGCGCAGTGTGATTCTCATGGTTTCTTATTGCCCTACAAGTAAAAGGACAAGGGAATAGAGTCCATGTATTAGCTTGATTATGAATCAGTGTGCAGATTGAGCCATTGGAAGTAGAAGTTTTTGAGGTATCCAAGGAAAATATTTTAAATTTGTGAAATCTCTTGAGGAGAACAGACATCCTGAACTCAAATAAAGGATTTAATAGAAGATTTTAATTTTGATGTATGAATGTTTCATGCAGTCTGTGTGCACAATGTGGTAGCTGTTCACTGGAGTTGAATACTCTATAAAAATTAAGGTTCTTTAACTCAGTGTGAGACCAGCAGGAGACCTTAAGAAGGAATAAGAAAGCAAAGCAGGAATCCACTGGCAAAGCCTGAATTAATTAACTTTTCTGTTGAAGCAATTCTATTCCTCTTTCCAAAAGAGAAGAAAGTTGTATAAAGATCTTAGAATAATGTAATCTATGAATGGAGAGTAAACTCACAGGAGAATAACCTATTAAATAAAAATCTCATGTAAATCTGTCATCAGGTGAATATTACTCATCTTGGTTGATGGTCTGCCTTTGAACTAGAAGACTCAAGGAGTAAATACCCCTCTGGCAGTTTTGATTACTGAGTACAATTATGTTGACCAATTGTAGCACTTGTTATATACAGACTATAAACCTTTCCTGGCTGATGCTCAGCATCTTTGTTTACCACTTTATGATTGTTGTAGCTGATGTACATTATCCTAATCCCAAATTGCAAATCATTTCAGGCTTGTTTGCAGAATGGAAGGAATTCCAGACAATCTTTCTTTGTTTGGCAGCCAACTTGAATGTATAACTCTTCATCAACCTGATGCTTACCCAGGTGGAAAGTCACTTCCTCAAAGCCATGGACTTGATTTTTTTTTTTTGTTAAACTATTAGGATTTGAAGTTTGTTACTAATAGAACTCAAAGAATATTTTAATTTTTTTGTGTGTTCTTTGAAGAATACTCATTGTCGTCACAAACGTTGTACAAACAACTTCTAGGTGGCTGTTTAAAGAGAAATGCTCTTAAAAATTGGTTTAGAAAGCAACACACGTTATTTTTATTCAAAGCAAGGCACAAACACTTTAAATGGATATATGTAGGTTTAACGTGAGCAGCCGTAATACAATGTTTTATAAGATACAGTAAAATTCTGTCTTTATATTGTCTGGGCGCTAGTAATAGAATGTATTAAAGTACCATGGGAGTTGATGTGGTTTAAGACTGGGGCTAAACAGGAAGGAAATACATGCAGTCAATAAATAGCTGTATGTGGAATCAGACTGTAAATTCGTATTAAACAAAAGTTGTTTAATGTTACTGTTTATTAATCAGCTATTCAGTTTTTATTCCTGTAACTTTGTAGTGCTTCACTTCAGAATTGTATGCATTGTGTTCGGCCTGATACAAATCTGTTGTTCTCCTTCTTTTCCTTGTAAAATGAAAAAATGTTTCTTCCACAGAACATTTTAAGAGCATTAGAACATGCTACAAGTTTATGACTTTTAAAGCTCTAAAATACTTAGAGCCCTTTATTCATAAGGCTTTAAATGGTTTAAGACTTAGTTTTAAGATTACTGGATTACATGGCACCCTATCGAGATAGCTGGGAAATTAAACTATAGACTTGCATGAGACAAGAAGGGGAAAAATCTGGAAAGGAGTTATTTATAATGGTTGAGTTCAGTTTGGCCCAATTAGGGATTATAAAGGAGGTAGGAAAGTAGAGCTCTCCTGAAGGACAGGTTCTGGGATAGCAGGTATCACCCTTTGATGCATCTTGGAAGTCACGGCAAAAAGTCTTTTTCCCACCCTAAAATGTAACGTACGTTGTACTGGGAAAGGGGTGTGATAGGGGAACTTTTTCTGCATGAACCAGTCTTGAAGCTGCTTTCTGCTGGTTTGACCTGTAAAGCTGGAACAGATTGAAGCTGCGGTCTGTGAGAAGTCCCAGCATCTGGGGAGGCTGCCCAAGGCTGCCAGCAGAGGTAGAGGCACTGAGTGAGGGTTCACATTGTTGTTCATTTGCCAAAGGTCCTATGTGAGGCTTAACCTAACCAGGTTTATGCAGACCAAAGTAGGACATGGAGCCACAACTTCCAGTTCAGTGATGGGTTAGATAAATTGTGAAATCGAAAGAAATTGGAAGGTGTGGGGAGAGAGTGGGAACCTTATTTAAGCTACCAGGATTCCTGTACTATACTTGTATGGCATCAAGATTATTTACCATCCCTGACAGAAGAAAAACTGCAGATCTCGCTTTAAACTGTGATGGCAGCTACTAATATTTTTACAGAATTGATGAACAATAACAGAAGCAAGCACAGCAGTCTCCAGAATAACTCTCTAGGGTGCATTGTCTCAGCAAGGCTTGTTTTCTAAAGGATTGTTTTGAACACAGAAATCTGTCAGGCACAGAAGAATGCTTTAAAGTATTTTATTTTAAGTTAGAGTTGTATTTACTGGAAAATCTTCCTGAAACGCCTTGGATTAATTCTGATCCCCCTCCTCGCATGTCAGTTCTTGGTATTCAAGCTGGAACTTGTGCTAATGTGATAAATTCAAAGATAAAGTACTCTTTAAAGTGGAACAGCTAATACAAAAGAGAATTGGCATTTATTGGGCACCCTATACTGATTGCTACAGAGCAGCCATTGGTGAAGTGGGGACTACAGAGAGGAGCACAAAGCATGTGTACAGTCTTGTAGGATTGCAGTTTGGCTTTCTCATGGATTTGGAAAACAAGTAAGTGGAAGCAAAGCAAAAGCTCACTCTTCATGGTGCTTGCTTTTGCTGTATTTATACTCCCACCAACCACCAGCAGGGTTGCAGAGAAAAGCATGGACTGAGCACTATTATGGATAAAACAGACATTTCCAGAACTGGTCTTGGGCATTGTGTGGTAGGTATGTAACAGTGATTAAGTCAGGTCAACAAACTGCTCTACTTCCATTGTATCTCTCTTCTATACTATTCTGCTGGGTTACAGATTCAGTACAGTGCAAAGCTTGGACTGGCTGTGTCAGCTCTTTGCCCAGGATTATTCAGTTACAAGCATTGTATAGAGCTGCAGCTGAAGGTATTGAGTCCTCTACAAAAAATTACGTGACTTGATATTATTTTTTAAGGGATAAAATGAGAGCCAGTGGCAACTGGTGTGAAAGTCCTTTGGATTTATCTTGGTAAACTCTGAAATCTGAAAGGGAATTTACTCATGCTCTTTAGTCAAGAAATCAGTGCCTGTTATGGTTTGTTTGTTATTTTGTAGAGTGCGTTTTTAGCAATGTGTAAAAGCTTTCGATGAGAATTGAGGTGCCAGATGTTGTATTCCCAAACCTTATTTCTCTACTGTGCTGCTGGTAATTGGAAGCAGAGTGCTGGATTACGTGGGTGATTGGTCTGACCCAGCAGGGCAATTCTGTTCTTGGGTAATGTGAACAAGATGATGTTTAGTCTGTGTGGGGAGTCCTGTGAAGGTAGCCCTTGTGCTGCTTTCTTTCAGTCACAGAGCACAAAGTGAATAAAAACTTGGAAAACACCTAAACCTTCCAAAGTGTATGCCTGGTAGAAAAAAAAAAATAGTAATTTTGTGGCTTGTTATTTTGGTAGGCTTTTTTCTTATAAATACTTCTTTATGGTTAGACGTTTTGAAATGTTGTAATCTAAAGATAACTACTACTAACAGCAGTGAATTTACGTCTGTTAGTCAGAATGGAGATGAACTTCCCTTACAGTGTCACTCCTGGTTTTCTTCCTGGAAACATGATGCAAATTGGTGGATCTATAACAAAAATTCCATTTAAAGCCATCACAGTGCTGGAGGTGGATGTGGTAAAAACATGGAATGGCTGTATTAAATCATGTATCTCTTTGCCTCTCTGAAATACTCCAAAATAATGTACAGGAAATGTCTTCTGAATGCTGCATGAGTAAGCTTGCAAGAAAGTAAGATAAGTAAGCCATTTATGAGAAACATAGGGTTATCTTCAAAGGATTGCTGTCTTGTTCATTTTGTCTGGTTTGATATTAGTCCCCCTGGACTCTTCTAGATGCCCCTGGGTGCTGCTATTAGACTTATTATGGTTAATCAATATGAAATTTATACTGTAAGTGGACTTCATTAGATTTAAAATTTCAGACTCTATCCTGTGAAGAAAGCCAGCTCTCTCCCTAAGGAGATGAAGAGGAATTACTGTCAAGTTTGGTGCATAGGAGCAGATTATAAGAATCTGATGTTGTGACACATGGTAAATAGCAGGAGTGTTACAGATTTAGGACTAGGGAAGGTGGCATTATGGGGACCAGAGACGCTGACTAAAAGGAAAAAGGGAGGGGAAAAAATCCTGTAACTCCTTAAAACCCAGACTGCTGACTTGATAGCTTAGGTACTCCCAAATGATTTGGTTTGCAGTCTTTTTCATGCTACTCAATGAAGGAAATGCCCAGTAGAACTTTGAATATTGGCTGTGTTATTTCTCAGTTAACCTTTTCTAAATTATGTTGAATAAGTTGAATAAGAAAGTAAATATAATTTGTCAACATTAACGTAGAAATTATGGAGCAAGATGCTACTGCGGTAACACAGAAGCAGATCCAAGGCAGTCCTATCTTGGGTATAGCTGAAGTATGACTAAATCCCAGCTAGAAATCAGAACATGTCCTGCTGCATTTGCTTTACCTGTAAATGTGTCCACTGGGAGTATTTTGTTACCTGGAATATAACTGAGTTTTTTCTCTTTGGTTCCTATTGCTCTACCTAGATTAAGAGTAGCACTTCAGTAAACGGTGCATTGTTATAATGAACGCATCTTGGTTTCTGCTCCAAAGAGTTTGGCTTTTGTCATCATTACTAACCTAATGTCAATTAAGATTGTAATTATGGTTGCAGTCCCAAAGTACTTCATCCTAACTGAACGCCTGTATTAAAGCATTGCTATTGCTTTGACAGGGTGTACAGTTTGTGCTCAGAATTACATAGACATAAGAGCCTACAAAGAATTGAAAAACCTTGAATTAAAGTATCTTTAAAGTTAGATAAACTAATTTCCTATTTTGTTTTTAGCTGTACTGTGAAATGAGGAGTGAAAAGGAAGTTTCCAGTTGTACTGTTGGGAAATGCAGTTATACTGTCTCAACCATGAACTACATGGTACCATTATGATGATGATTAAAAAGCTGTTGGTTGATTAAGATAGCATGCTCTTAAACTAGGATTTTTCAAAGATCAGCACCATCACACAGCTAGGAACATGTTTCTGAAAGCTGCTTGAAGTATTTCTGGTAATGTTTTCAAATAACAAGTAGCAGATGTTTGCAAGTAAAAGGTCTCTTTCTGAAATGTATTTTTCTTCAAGTCAGTAAAATTTAAGAGGGATAAGAAGCTCTCAGGTGGCTTTGCAAGACAAGGCCCTTAGAAATGATTTGGGGGTCTTGTTTTCAGAATAAAAACAATTCAGAATTGGAGAGTGTTGTTTGCATGTGATACTGGATCATAAGCTGCAAACCAAAAGCTGCTTAATACACCAAGGACCATGAAAATATAAGTAAACTGAGAAGATGGAATGTGTGAGGTTATTCCAAGGAAGAAAAAGAAGGTTAATGAGTTTTCTGATGTCAAGTTCCTGTTCAGACAGGGAAATCACCTTCCAATCTATGCCCTTTACTGTCTTAGAAACATTCTATGGCTACTGGTGTTTACTATGCTTGTGGCGTAGCTAATGTGTAAAAAGAAAAACACAAGGCAGAAGAATATGCAGCCAATTAACCTTTAGATGGAGCTGTTTCTCCTTGGATGGTGTGAAAGTTGCAAATACTCAGTGTACCTAAGAAGTAAAGCAAGACTGATTTGTGCGGCAGTTCAAGAATAGATTTAGAAAAAATACATGCATGCTTATCACTGCCGAATAAAGAAAAGTGTTTCCTATTTATACCTGTTCAAATATTTATTAGAAGATCTAAATATTGGTAAGGAAAAGAAGTATAATAATATTTTGGAAAATATGCCAGTATATTCTATATAACCCAAGGTGGGGGGATAGTTTTGTGGTATGAAAAAAAATGAGACTACTACATGTAAGATAGTGTTACACAGTGAGTTAAGCTTCTAAGCATTTATAATTTCCCTTGGAGATGAGAAAAGGTTGTTTTTTCCCCTCTGAGCAATAGTATATTTGTGGGAGTAATTATCAAAAGGATAGAGCAGTTTGTTTGTTTCCTGTCATGGTTAGTACAGGGTTTTTGGTTTATTTTCTTTCGTTTACAAGTCTTTTATGGTTTTTCAGCATTAACTCCAGCATACCCAAGGCAATTGTGTTTTTTGGTCTTTGGGAAGATATTTAATCTACTTCTCAAGTGCTGCTTGAGAATGATGTGTTCTCTGACCTGTGTAGTTCCAGGTCTGTGCCCTTGTGCAGGACAAACCTGCTCAAGCGGTCCACAGATGCAGTGGTACCTACCATCACATCAGCTACTCCAGAGCATGCGGTTAATCTAGCCTACAGATCTTTTTGCTGTCATGAAATTTGGGTTTGGTTATGGGGTCTATCAATTTTTCCAGCAGCACCAGCAAGCTGCTTTTGCCTTTTATGTGCCGCTTTGTTACGAGTCATGGGCTCATTTATGATCGGATGAGGGAGCAGAATCATCCCAATGATTGTTGACTTGATTGCAAATGAACAATATGTTGAGCCCAAGGACATCTCCCTTTTCTTCCTCATACAGCTTGAATTGTTAAGAACAGAACTGACCTGCTGAGTATATATAGACCAATATTGGATCTCCAACAGTGGCATTTCTACTAATACAGTTTAGGGAGATGGTGAGCCTAGTCACTTTTGGTTATCTATCCTCCTCATAGTCCCGCATCCACACTTGATACATGAGGGATGTTAGATACATCTCTACCTATTCATTTTACTGTGTGTATTTGTAGTGCAGGATTATACAATTAACAATTCTGTATTCAGACAGATGTCACCTTCATGATTTTGGAAATGTTCATTGTATATCCCCCTCAGCCTTTCCACATGGAAGAGATCTAACTTCACAACCATCTCTTGGAAAAGAGTACGTGTTTCTCCTTTTGGATCAGTTGAGTTGCCCATGTCTCACACTACTAGTTCCTTTTGAGATGATAGAGGTCAAAACTGTACCCTGTACTAATGATACGTTGTAGTCTGGTAAATGTGTTTTGCCATTACCACCACATAGCAGTATGTCTTGATAGCTGCCTGCCAGTGCAGGGTTTTGGGACTGGTCTGGGCCCGAGCTGCTTTTGGCTTGTTCTTGACTTATTGCAATGCTAACATATTTAATGTGTTGTTTTTTTTTGTTTGTATTTTTTTTAATTATTTGCTTAACAAGTACTTAATCATTAAACAATTTTAAATACAAATGATATTAAACTTTGAAAGTGTTTTTAAATTATTTGTTTCCAGGTCACTGATGTTTTTGGGAGCAGCACATAATGGATTAATAAGTGACTGTGACATGTTCTTACAGAGAACTCTTCTGCTTACTGTTGGTTGCTGCACTGATCCTGTCTGGCCAGTGTAGGTGAAATAGGACTCATTCTGTTTAGGATAAGCAGAAAACTATAGTGGTGCCCAGTGTTCTGACTTTGCAAGTTTGTTGTTTAGGTTCAGAGTTGATATCTGTTTAGGCTGTACTGAAATAAAAGCCCTTCCCAACCAGGTAAACCACAAAACCCAATAAAGAAACATCCCAGACTTGCTGTTGAAAAGATCTGTCAAAGATACAGATGATGAAATGAAGGGAACTGTGTTTGAACTACTTATACTGAGGTTACTAAGTGTTGCTTCATTTCTTTACATGTATCAATACCACTTTGATAACTTCAGGCAATGCCTTGTTTAGGATGAGCTAAAACATTTCATCTGCTTTCTGTTGATTTAGATGAGGACGAGTATTTCATGGAATCTTAGATCTTAATAAATCGATATTTATTGAAAATTTATTTTAATAATCGAAATATACTAAATACGTTTAGCTCATTGCTTGCTTGTCACTACATGTCGTAAGAGACAACATATTTGATTGATTCCCATATACTTTCTAATAGATGTCATAATACCAGTATCTTTAAACAGCATGACTCAGCAGCATGCAGAAGGAAAAAATTCAGCTGTTGTTACTAAAACCAGTTTGTTTAAAGCTTTGTAAAATGACTCTTCTGGATAGCTTTTATCTGCTTCTTCAGCATAGCAGACACTAAATGTGTTTATTAGCCCCTGGAAGCTTATTCGGGAGCTTCAGTTGTGGTCAAACAGCCTGGATGGGCAGGTTGTCTTTCTGTACTGGTCATACCAACTGAAATCTGAAGTGGGAAATATTTTTAAATACATCAGAAACAAAAATGAGTAAGCTGGTGCTGTAGCAGTTTGAGGAGTAGAAGGTGTGTTGTAAGGATTGTGTTCTAGGTCTAGGCAAGCAAATAGCTTATCACATTAGTATTGCAACTCCTCTGGCCCTGCAGGGGAGGATTAGAACCACAGTAGGAGAAGGCAGTACCACACTGCAGAGTTTGAAGAGAGCTGGAGGACCATGGACTGGTTTTCCAGGCTTTCAAGAGTGTGGCTTGATGGGTTTCCTCAGAAACCAGCCTCCCTCCTGCAAGGGAGGAGTCCAGGACTTGTGTTTGCACTAATTCGATGTTGGTTCCCAAATACCAGCCTTCCCTTTCTGAAGTAAACTTTTAACAGCAGTGGGCATTCACAGTGCAACACTTATGAAGGATGGTCTGTGATGCTTACAGAGGTAAACAGAATCCAGAACAGATGAATAGAAAATAAGCGGTGGAGAACAGAAGTTACGGGCAAATTACAGACATCCGCTTCATTCACTAATACCGATGTAAGAAATGCAGTTCTTTTTTAGGGATAAAAAAGTCTTAAACTGTCTTGCCTCTTAATATCAAACTCCTGAGAAGAATGAATGTTGCCCAAAGCCAGTGATGCAGAGGAGTTATGTCAGATTAATCCTAAACTTCTAATGACCTCTGGAAACTAACGTCAGGGAGATACTTCTAGCAACTCCAGAGAGCTTGAACCAAAAGGCACTGACATACGTTTTGTCTTCTGCCTAACTGCCAGTGTGGCCTATCATTACATACCTTTGCTTGTGTGTTACCATGTCTGCCTTTGTTTAGCACCTGCTCCTCTCCTGACTTTCTGAAGACCTCCCACAACCTGATTCAGATGTTCTGCCAGGCTTCTGGTTAAGATCCCTGCAGGTTGAGATAAAGCTTTATTAGTTTCATTAGACTTGCATTACAGAATAATCAGAATCATGCTAACAAATCTTCTCATTATTGCTGTATAAATCTTGCATCATAGCTGCTTGTTTCATATAGTGAGTATCTGTATGTTCTGCAAAGGCAAGAGGTAAATAAATTTTTGCTGGGTAAAGGCCTGTCAGGCTTCTGTGTATCTCCAGACAATCCTGAAACTCTTTCTCAAGCCTTTACTCATACTTATTTCCTGTCATTGAAGTCATTGAGTAGCTGTTTCACCTGTTGTCTGGCAGCATCCTATAAGGTACTTAGTAATTGTTTGGAACAGGGTGTAATGAGAAGCACCTTATAAAGCATAGCCTGTGAGCAACTGTTGTGGTTTAAGCCTAGCCATGCAGCTTGTTCACTCACTCAACCCCCCTTTCTTGCCCTCCCCCTGCTCCAGGAGGGATGGGGAGGAGAATCAAAAGAATGCAAC
>JBCJKH010016321.1:0-10145 GCA_039877255.1 Loriculus beryllinus
TCTCTTTTGTTTAAAGGAAAAGGGAGAATAATTTATGTTTTTGTACTAGATATAATAGTAACTGCTTTATTTATTATCGATGTATGGTATTACAGAGGGTTTAATACAGTACCTTCAGTTTTTCTTTTAACTCAAACATCAAATGTATGCATGGGTTGAATGCAGAAAACAAACCCACAGGGAACAGCAATGCTACAGGCAAATCCCAGGCCATCAGGAGGATTATATACACTGCAGAAGCCAGAGTGCTAGCCCATGGGACCCTACAGAGCAGCAATTCCCTACCTGCAGGTACTGCAGCTGCACAACCCACACCACACGGAGCTCTAACCCCATCTCAGATCACTTGGTCCATCTATCACAGTTCTCTCCCTGGTACCATTCCTATGGAGCTCTGAAACAAGGTTGTAACAGCAGAGCTGTGCCTTTAGTTTGCACGATTCATACAGCTCCTGGCCTCCCCCGGAAAAAGAAAACTGGTGTCCTGAGCTTCTGCACCACCCTCAGTTATTGTTCATGCTCATCCCCTCCCTGTGCCTGAAAACAAGCACCACAGAGGAAAGCCCAGCTGCTGGTGGCGGGGATGACTGCTCTACAGGTACAACTCTTACGCTGGCTGGGTGAAGCTCTCTTATTTGTGCTCGCAGACTGACTAACATGGCTTTGAGTCCTTTTCTTTAGAGATTTACCGATTCGGTCTTTCCCAACCCACACAGACCTCCACACTTTCCAAAGGGCAGTGGGGACCTCTGGTTTTTCCCCCTTCAGAGAAGTCAGTGTATTTTCTTGGCTTGAAAACTCCTCACAACTCCACCGCTCACAAGAGTTTTGTGTGGTTTTGTTGTGTTTTCTTACATACTTCCATGTGCAAGAAGCCAAGGAGGAGGGGGGAGTGGCTTGCTGCTTCTCCAGAGCAGGATGCTCCCATGTGAAAACATGCTGAGGCTCTACATCCAGCTAACTAGCGCCACAGCAGCCACGTGTTTCGTGACCACAGAGGTTTCATTTCCTTTGGGAGATGGAGGAAATTCATCCCTCTCTGACTTGTGTTTAACTTCAACTTTGTCCCAGCCAGACCACCCCCCTAAAGCTGCTCATGGCAGTGCACAGCAAGCTTGGCAGCGTGGGAAACCCTCCTGGGAACAGCCCCTTTCTGCCCCCAGAGCTGGGCTGGACCACAACGTGCCATTTCTAGTCTCTAGAAGCAAAGCAGAAAGCGGTATCTTGAGGTATTTTGTAAACCCCAAGTCCTTCAACTTGTCTTTCTCCTTAGAAAAAGTTGCATTTTATATGAAAATCAGAGCTCGCAAAGCCAAACAAAAGTTTGCCAGCTCTGTCTATAAACTTTGTACCCATGCTGGCAAGAAGCACTGCCCAAGGTTGCTGCAAGCAGCTGTTAAAGGAAGTCAGTTCTGCCATTTGCCTGCATGCTCAGTACGTACTCCTTCCTCACCACGCTAGCAAGAAAGAGGAGAAAACATGTTTATGACTAACAGACACACAGCTGGGGAGCATTGAAACCCACAGACAGACAGACTACCTAAAACGATTCCCAGCATGGTTTCCAAATGTGAATGGATTTCCAGCCAACAAGTCCCTCTGCAACAGCCAGTTTTCACATCCGGTTTTCAATCATGATAGATGTAATAGTTAGAGCCAGTGAAGGGCCCTCAAGATGTCTTCCAGGACACTAGATGAGGTGACGGATGGCACCATCACCTCTCCGAAGAGTTACATATTAACTTACATGTTTATATTTCTGTGCTTGGTTTTTTCCTCTTTTTCTTTCATTTTTTTAATATTCTGGTATCAATTGAATTCAACACCTAGAAGCTGCCCCCCGTCAGGAATCTATTAGATAGCCAAGCTCTCCCTGAGCAAGATAAGCTTGCCTTCACAGCGATACCAATCAGGTTTAAGATCAGCAACTTGCACCAGCATCCACTTCAATCCAGTGGATCCCTGCTCATGGCAGTGGGTCGGAACAGATCTTTAAAGGTCCCTTTCTAGCCCAAGCCCCTCTAGGATTAGAAAGCAAACCTACTCCTCATTAACATATTTAATCAATATTTGTACTGTGACATATGAAGTTGAATAAGCTATGTTGCACTCAACTCCATAGAAGCAGAGACTGGGCTGCCTGGGTGTTTCAGTGTGTAGGATGTGCACTCATACACTGGGTTACACACTCTGCAGGACATTCAAAAAGATTGAATTTAGTGCTGCTGCTTCTTATTGCAGGGCTGCACCTTGGGTAACAGGCTCAAACAAAGAGCAAAGATGTCCCAGACACCCAGGTGTCAGGGGTTTTTGTAGGCTGCGATGATGTTACACAACTTGACTGGTCTCTCCTGAAAGCAGCCCTTCCTGCAGCACCAGACTGAACCCCAGCCCCGTAGGCAGGCACTGCATGGTGAAACACAGCTCAGCAGAGCACTCTGGGCTCCTGCGAGACAGAGATTTCAAGCTCCAAGAACGAGAGGAGTACAGACCGAATAGAGAGCGCAGGGACAAGCTGCTGCTGGCTTTGTGTAAACACTGTGGAAAAGAGCGTGGCCAATACAAACAAAAGCCTGTAGGCTCTGCAGGCCTGGAGTGTGCCTGGGAATTATTACCTGCCTCTCCACAGCAATGCAAATAAATCCAATCAGCCATCAGATGCGACTTCACCGCTGGCCATTGCTGCCATCAGTTTTAACGGAGTATCAAAAGGAGAAACATGATTTAGACAAGGAACCACGAAAGAAATCTGGGAGATCTTTAAAGCTCTTATTTTCACAAGATAAGAAGGGCTTGTCTGAACTAACTTCTGAATCAGCCCAAAAGCTGAGCACTTACGCAAAGGTGAGGCATACATTTACGCTCCTGAACAGATGGCTAGGCTAAATAAGCAGCAGCCCTTTTACCTTCCCATTTCGGCTGGGAGGTTTGCAGCTCCCCCTGAATCCTGGACAGCCTCACAGCAGCAGCAGTCAGGTCCTCAGTGAGACATCAGCGCAGTGAGGCTGAGCGGGAGCATACCAGTTTTTTGTCAGTCTGACTCCAGGGTGGAAACCGGGCTCTAAACCTCAACGCCCTGATTCCCGTCACACTGCCGACTGAGAGTTAAACACCTTACACTGGTACCTCCAGTGACCATTGCAATTAACTGGTCACACGCTGAGCTGCTGATAAACCAGCCCTTGTGGGGGTGCAGAGGGCTCCTGGCTGGAGGCTGAGCTGTGCTGGGGGGTAAGCCCAAGTTGTTTGGCACTCCTGGGCACACACAGCAGCCACATGTGCTCTGACAGAAGGACTGAGGTGGCCGTTCAGCTCCTAAATCCAACGTGGCAATTCTCATGTAAGCTCCTGCTTGAGCCTTTCCTAAGTCTGTGCCTGGCTGTACTTACCACATTATCCATTTCCTCATCATAAGACTTCCCTGAAGGGGAAGTGGCACAAGGGTGGACCCCTGAGGCTGGATCCCCGAGGCAGCCTGTGGTGCTGCAGGCAGCTCTGTGGCCAGCCAGCACTCTCATTCTGCATCAGGATTCCCCCCCAGGACAGAAGATTTTCTACTAGAAGCTAAGAGACTGAGTCAGAGGACTTGAATTTTGTAAGATAAATTTTGTAAGATAAACACTGGAAACAATGGAAAAGATGGAGAGACACCCAGTCTGTAGGACAGAAAAGGGCACAGACCCATTTCCTGCCGATGCAAACTGGTGCTGTGCCACTGACCTCCGTGTGGCAGCACCAGACATTATCAGAGAACAGCCCCGTCCTTAGGAAACGGTCACTCAAAATAGCACTTGTGTAATACCTTATTTGATTTCCACTGTGCTCACTTCACATTTCCTACTCTCTGTCTCAGAATGCCAAAGACCGCCAGCAGCGAATACGCCTGCTCTGTAGCACAGTTTGGGCCAGAGTCCATACTATTCCTTTGCCAAAACGTTTGCATCCTTTACATGGGGTGGCACGGACGAGGCGTGCAAGGGAAGGCGTTAATCTTCTGTCACAGCCAGCAATCTGTCACGCGAGTACGGCTGCAGGGACAGGCGGCACACACCATGAGTATGTTGCAGCACACTGCTGGCCAGTTAAAGTGAAACCTCCTAACAACTGACTTGTGGGGTTTCTTTGGGTGCCGACGTTTCCTCAACTAGTCAGTATGAGTGAGCATATGATGATCCCTCCTCATCCATCGGGCTGCCCCAGTGCCTAATTTTGGCCACACCATTACCTTTTTCATTGATCTCCTGTTTCTCCTCTCCCCTGACAAGTGCCCTGTGCCTTCCCTAACTGACCCCCTACCTCCTGGCTGCCTTTCCCCTGCAGCCCTTCTCAGGGTGATGTCCCTAACACCGTGGCTCTGGGTGCTCCCTTCCCTTCTCGCTCAGCTCCAGACCTCAACAGCCCTCACCCAGCTACAGGCTGGCTCTGGGCAGTTTCTGGGGCCAGGGACACGTTGCTGGCTCTACAGCAGGTTGACCTGGCCCGAGGTGAGGATTTGGAGGGGCTCTGCTCATCAAAGCAAGGAGAACAGCTCTGCGGTACCACAAAACCAGCCTCTCACTTCCTCTGCCTAAGCCACACAACAAAAACACTGGTCCCAAATCCAGAGAGGAGGCAGGCTGGGCTGGAGCACACAGGCCAGGGGCTGCACGTTGTTGCTGGGCACAGCGCGGGCAGAGGGAGGTGAGGCTGTTCTCACCCTCACCAGCCCAAGGGCACTGAACACATGGACAAAGGGCAAGCTGCACCATGGCGTGCTGCTGGCAACTGGCCTTTGGAGAAAACACTGCCTACCCAGCTGAGGCCTGGACTGAGTTGGTCCACTCCAGTACCAGACTAGCAGCAGCACTTCCACACACAGGCTCTACTGCCCATCTCTTCAGTGCAAGCGTCTCTCCTCTGTCAGAGCTCTCCCGATCAGAGTCCCTGACTGACTGGCACTGGGAACACACAGTGGGTTTTGTTTGGGGTTTTTTGTTATGCAAGCGGTGGAGCTTAGCTGCCTCCGGTCACTCAAACAGCAGCAGTACAGCCAGTGATTTCAACAGAACAATCCTGTATTCATCTGGCCCTCCCACTCAAACACCATGAACAGTTTGGATAAACAATTTCTGCTTTGTCTGTATTTCCAAACCCACCTCATCCTCCTCACACACAGAGAGAAACAACTTTTTTCCAAGGCAAGGATTTAGCTAACCATGCGGTAACTGAGGTGTATTCCTAAAGCTTCATCTGCAGGGCTCGCATGTGGATCAGCAGTTACCGGGAGATCAGGGCTGGTCAAAACACACTCCAATGTACAGGCTTGGCCAAACAGCCCCTGCAGACCCCACAGGCAGATGCAAACCTCTTTCCAGTAAAACACACTTACTCTCCATTAAGTGTCCTGCTGAGTTTTCTCAAGTCAATAATATTGTGCCAGCTCAACCTTGCATTTGAGACTGCAATTTCTGAGCCAAATCTCAAATGAGTCAAAGATGGTGCCAAGGAGGGACAAAGACGTTCAAAGAGCTCTGCAATACCAGGATGGTTTACAAAAATTGGAGGTGGGCCTTATTGCAGATGGTCCGATATAATCAAGGAGCACAAACCCTCATTTTTTCCTAGCACCAACAATCCAAACACCATAGCTCGTATATACAGGGCTTTAGACACTAAAGGTAAATTAGCAAGAACATCTGGGACTGTCTTGGGCCAGTCTGTGACTTCTGGCTAGACTCGCAGGAATTCACCTATCAGACCCAGTAGAGACTGCAGCTGAGTGGACTGGACCAGACCACTCAGTGAAGCTTGTACCAAGGAGGAAAGAAGGCAACAAAGTGACCCAGGCCTTTGGGACAATGCAGCAAGGTCATGCGCTGGACTGCCAGCCTGCACCCAGAGCCTCAACATCTCCAAAATCCTCCACCCCACTTCAGGGGTAGATGGGCTGTACAAAGATGCTCCCATCTCAGCACAGCCACTGAGCAGGAGCTGGGCAGGGCTGGTTGGCAGGGACCTGTTTCAAGCTGATTATCAAATGTGAGAAACAAACTGTAATTTGTTTATGGCTCTGCCAAGTAGCAGCCTCTAAGTAGGAATATAATGATGGTATTTGGAGGTCCCTGTATATACAAGTCCAGCAGCAGCCTTCCTGCAAGAGTTTTTAAGTGACTTTTCCCTTCAGTCTCTCTGGACACACTCTCCCCAGCTGAGCCTTGCAGAAAGCACACAGGTTGAAGACAGCCTCCTACAAGCAAACAGCATGCAAATTCAGTATGGTGGTTCTGCTCACTGGAAGATCATTGCAACTGTCATTTTCTCAATGGCAGACTTGTAAAATTCACACACTTGCGGGATAACACCTGGTGATGATCCTCCACAACCTAAAAGGCATTCTTGCCCCTCTCTCCCCACTTTAAAGAACTTTTTGTACCAGCATCCTCAGTGGTCTGGAAGCATTTCAGCATCTAACAAGGCCTTCAAGCAGCACTGCTCTCCTTCCAAGGCTCTATGCCCAGCAGGAATGGCCAAGGAGGGAGAATGGCAGCGAATCATCTGGAAGCCCAGAAACAAGGATGGAGAAACCTCTCAGCATGTGGGATCAGGGACTTGGGGATCTCAAGTGCTTTTGTGAATACCTTGATTCACCTTCCTCCCTCAGGTACAAGGGCAAAGCTGACAGCCAAGAATAGCAGTTGAGAGGTCTATCCTGTCCGTAACATGCTGCATATTACAGACATGAGCTACATGAACGTTCTTAAAGCCCCTGAAAACTTGCAATTAGTTTTGTTAGTAATTTTCTCCTACAATGATTTTAGAGCGATTTATACGCACAGAAATACAGGGCAGGTCTCCCCCACAGCTATCAGGCACCTGTGCTGGTTTTACTCAAGCTAAACAGGAGCAGCATGGCTGCATGGGCCCATTGGCATTGCCTGGGAGAGATCAAACCCCTCCCTGCATCACATCCCAAGGGATGAGGGAGGGTGTGCATGGAGCTCTGAGCAGTGCGGACCCAAATCCAGGACTGATACTGTGCTCTGCCCAGTGTGGCCGGGCCATGCCAGTCCCACTACATTGCTCTGCCAAAAAGCTGAAGCTCAGGTCTTGGAAAGCTCAGCCCTCAGAGCTGTTTACTGCCCCTCCGTGACTAACAAACTGCAAAATGCAGCCTACCAGCAGGCAAGCTCCCTCGGCTAGCAACAACAGATAAATGCATCATCACATCCCCCTTTCTGGCCTGGAGGCTTTGCCAAAACACCAGCCCGATTTAATGAGAGAAATGTGCTGAGTTACATGCTGGTCTCTCACACACACTGCCATTTCACTGTGGCACAGAGAAGCACTGAAACCTATTTCCATGTTATGCCATGCTTGACAGTGCAATTGCAATGGGCTTGCTTAGCTGATGAAAACACCAGGGTCCAGAGAGAGCCCATGGCAGGGATCTCCTTCAGAAACCTGCCTAGGAGCAATGTGCCACTGTACATGTGGCAAAGGAGAGGCCCTTTCCAAAGGGGCTTATTGTCCACCCACCTGGGGCTTCACAGATGGCTCTCGGCACTTCTATGATTACCATTAATAAGGTGCTGACTAATAAGGCTCCAGCATCTGAGTGCCCCCACCAGTAACACCAGGGCCAACGAACAGACGTAAGCAGGAGATACTATTCACACTGGCAGGTCCCAGCTGACAAGGCAGCCTGACTTTCTGTATGATCCACTGCTGCTCCCGAGTCACTGCCAAACCAGCGTCAGGCAAATCACACTACTGTGACCTGGCAAGGAGATGACAAGGGCTCGGGGCGCAGCCAAGTTTGGGCAGAGCCAGGCCCCCACTGGGGCAGCCAGACCGGGTCGGCAGTTTCCCTGCACTGCCCACAAAGTCACAAAGCTTGAGCTCCGCCAACAACGTCCCCCTCCCCATGGGGAGTGCCGGGCCAAGCGCCTCGGACACCAGCTGGCTCGGGCAGCTGTGATTTATCAGCTCTGCTCAGGAGTGGCTGCTCTGCGCCTGCCGCTGCCCATCTTGGACAAAAATGGTCAAAGATGCTCCAGTGAAGAACCCCCAGCCAAGCCAGCTGCTGCGGCCTCCCTGTCAAGTGAGCACCACCATGCCATAAGCAGCCACAAGTGCTCACATTTGTCCTTCCTCTTCCCCTTTAGCTGGTTTTAAGTCACAAGAGGGGGACTCATTGTTAAGCAAGGTACAGTGAGAGCTCTTGTGGTATTTCTCGACTAAGGCGAGTCAGACCAAGTGGGAGCCCCACACAAGCAGAAAGGGTGAGCTAACCGAAGTATGAAAACTTAAGCTAATAGAAACCCAGAGAACACACCCGAAGGCAGATGAAAACCAGAAACAGAGCCAGGAAACAACAAATTTTAAAGTGGTATCAAGTTTTCTGCCTTGGGACACAACACACCCAGCGTACTGGTGGTCAGGAATAAAGATTCTGCAGGGAGGCTGGTCCAGAAAACTCCCCTGAGAGCACCATGATGCACTCAGCTTGGGGCCCCTCAGAAAACACAAGGTCTGGCGGCTGATCAGATGGAGAGCCCTTGGCTGGCCCCTTAGAAATTGTTCGTACCTGCTGCTGGCAGGGAAAAGAGACCCTGCCACACCTGCCCTGCCTCAAGGGCAGGCAGCTTGCACCCACTCTGCGGCTCAGGGAAAGCAGACAAAGAAGTGACCAAGTTCTTACAGCCCTGCCCACACTGCACACTCAAGTGCAGGCCATGCTTGGGGAGAAAAGGGAAACCTACGGGAACTCGGTGTCACAACATGCACTTGCGATGTGACATTTTGGCACCTCTGACACCTCATGTTCTTGTGATCCCCTGCTGGCTGGGAAGCAGCAGTACTTACCCAAAGCTGCCCCGGCCATGTGAGACTGCCAGAGGGCTTTCAGGTCCTCAGGCAAAAAGCACCACTGTGATCCCAAGTGCTGCTCTCCCCAGGAGGAGGTGGGTGCCCCAGCACCCAGGGGGGCACGGGGCTCACTTTCCCTGCTGTGCAGCTGGCCCAGCACAAACCCCATAAAGACCCCAACCTAGCTTGTGTCCTGCTTTCCTGGCAATCCTGAGGCTCTTGGCCTGCCATTAAACTGTGTCACCCTATAACTCATTCACAGGATGAGTGGACTCTGCCTGGCCTTGTATGGAGCTGCTGACTAAGGCAATGACAGGAGTGAACAGTTTTAAAGCGGAGTTGTTCATCCATGTAGGCAGCTCTAATGGTGAAAACGAACACCATTTGGCATCGAAACCCAACGTTAAGACATTCAGTCAGCAGGCCACAGACTGATTTGCAGCACGCCCAGCACACTTTGCTGCTCTCTGACTTCTTACTGTGTAATAATAAAACCAATATTCAGGAGTCCTGCTTTAAACACAGCAGTGCTTTAAGAAAGCTGTGGGGCAGAGGGAAAGCATCCTCATACCTGTGCTGTGGAAGCACAGCTGAAATGAACCCAGCGAGCTCAGGGATGAGCTACAGAACAGAAAGCACTCGCCAGGGAAGCACAGCCCACATGGGACTGTGAGAGGGGATGAGGTAACTGTGACACCTTTAGCTTGGTTAGACCTCGGTGTTGATGTGATGCACTGCTTATCAGCTCACACTGGAGTGAAAACTGAGCTCAAACCTGTTATAGCTTCAGCTGTGCCCTGTAACAGGAATGTCAAAACATATAAGGCTGCATGGGCACATTGCCTGTGTCAGAGTTTGAAACTGAAGTCATCCCACTCAGGTACTTCACACATCGCTGAGGAGACTGTAGTTCTAGCAGCATTCCCAAACTGATGTCCTGTCCAAAATCCAACTTTTCATCACACCTCAAAAACCACCAGGCTGGTTCTTGTCCTTCAAAAAGGACACCTGTAAAAGATATGAAGTCTGACATTCCACAGATGTCAGCTCTTGCCACGTTTCTCCTCCTTTCTCCTCATACTTGCTTCATGCTCCTACAGGAGTAGTTTCCATGTTATGGTGGCTAACAGATGGCAAAGAATAAAGGCAACCAGCTCTCCTGTTAGCCATAGGGTGGCACACTGCTCCCTGTGACGGTGAGGCCCGATTACCTGCCTGGCTTGCAACCACCAGCACCCAACAAATGCTTTCCTGCTGCCCCCTCTCCACCCATGGCCCTGCAATGGGCTCCTGAAGAG
>JBCJKH010016322.1:0-25801 GCA_039877255.1 Loriculus beryllinus
GGGGAACTGGAACCAGTCAATATAACCTATTGAGGTGGGATGAGTAGCTGTAAAGGGTCTAGGACCCATGGGGGGGGCAGGTAGCTGTCGAGGGTCCAGAAGCCGTCAGGGAGGTGCTGGTAGCCATTGAAGGTCTAGAATGTGGGGGGGGCAGGTAGAACTCGATGGTCTAGAAGCCATTGGGGGAGGCCAGTAGGCATTGCGGGTCTAGAACCCTTAGTTTGCAAGCAAACTGCTGCCAAGTTTTGCCCAATTTGGAGGTTACAGGAATGCAAACCATTTAGCTTTTCCTGTCTTCATGACTTGCCTGTGTGCCAGAATTCAGCCAAGTCTTTCAAAACTCTGGAAACTTAAGTCTGAATTTTGAATCTGGAGTGATCTTCAGCACTTGATGGGGAGAGGCTGAAAAAGCTCACGTTCTTCTCGTCTGACAAGTAAACTAGTAGGGTTGCACTAAATGGTGTCCCTTCAGATTGCCCTATGTAAGGTCAGCTCCTGTGACTGTAAGGCCTGCGGAAAGGAACAATTCCAGTAGCTTGTGAGCCTGTTTGTTCTGCAAATAAATCCCCAGGCACCAGAAGAGTTACAGGTGAAGTTACCAACAGCTTCCTGAGCATGCCCTCTCGAGGCTTTCACCCTTGCATGTTTCCTTATATGATGGGAACATGCCATTCCCTCCTCATGCAAGGGCTAGCTGTTGAGTGGTTAACGACATACCATAATGGATTACTCTCAGGCTACCTTGGAGAATTTGGCTATGTGCATGAAGCAAACAGACATTGAGTTACGCGCTTTAACTGCTCTCCCATGTCTTTCTGTGGTATGCTACCCCTTGTACAGAGGATTTCCCCTTCCTTGATGTGTGGGAGGTTGCATACATGTGCCAGCTAAAGTACTTTGCTCCTCTTTCAAGGGAACTTCATGCTTTCTCTTGAATCAACGTCACCTTTAAGCAGCAGTTCGCTGAATTTGCAGTGTACATATGCAGACAGCTCAAGGTGGGGATGGGTTATTTTAAGCTGTCATGATGCAAGGTGCACACAGCTTGATATGGCAGTGATGTGAACCATGGCTTGCAAAGTTTATTACTACCTCCTTCCTTTTCACAGCAGTGAGAGCTGAAGGGTGAGGAAAGCAGGGGTGGAATAAGTTTAGGTTTTCTGCAGCTGATACTCGCCATGGGACGGGTCCTGCCCCTGTGTGTTACAGAGAGGCTGTTGTATGTTCGTCCTGTGAGGCAACAGAATAAAGGAAGAACAACTTGGGCAACAGCACTTTTTCTGTTGGAGAGCATCTGGTAAACTGAAGATGTGAGAGCTGCAGCCTGAGCTTGGTGTAACTTACTAAATTAATTGATTCATGGATAAGTAGCTTTTAAAACAAACCTGAGAACTCTGTTTTGAGTGCTTACGTGATGATGAGATCAGTGAATGTTTGTTTGGCTTAGCCAAGGGAATAACCAGATCTAATCACTAGGAGCAAGCTAGAAATCAAATGTGGTTTATGGGTTTTTTTCCCCTTAGGCAGTGAAGTCTATTAAGAACTTGTTTCAGTGGTGGAAAAGTAACTGTGTTTGGTCCTGTAGATGTGCAGTGATACAGCCAGTGCTGCTGGAATTGCTATGGAAAGTGGTGCGCACCAGAAGGAGAGAGGCTGTTAGCTTTGTGACAGTTTTGGATCTGGAGCAGTTTGTACCTCCTCAAGATACAGTGCAGCTATTTTCTTACTGCTGGGAGCTGAGTGAGTACATGTGCTTGCATAAGCAGATAGCAGAAATGACTGGCAAATGCCATGGTATCACCTCTATAAATGAGTATTGCTCTAATAGTAAGAAAAGTACTAGGGTGATAATGTGATCACACCACTGTACCACTAAAACTTGTTCAGAGGCTCATGTGTGAATTTGGGTGCCTCAGGTACTGGCTTATATTGGATATTTGAGTGTAGTCTTAGCAGATGTTTATCAGATGTTTATGTGGAAGGGAGAATGTACAACTCTTTTTCCCCTTCCTGGTAATGATCAGAGCTGTTGTTTTTATTGTTTCAGTCAGTAGTTTAATAGTTAAGGCTCCATCTTTTTTACCGTCAGGACTAGTGCTTATTCCTGCTTGATCTTAAAGTCCTTTCCAATTCAAACCATTCTATGACTCTATGTGCAAGCAGGATAGAATGTCTGTGATGGCCCTTTGTCACACAAGCAGTGATTTTTGTGTGGACTGAGAAGATCGCTGTCAGTAGCCAGAATGTCTTTAGCGAAATACCCATGAAGACAAGTTTTCAGGGAGTATTGTTCTCCCTTCCTGAGCTCTTTTCTTTCCTGACAAAATGAGTTGGGTGATTGTAATGTGAGTAAAAGCACCACAGCAGACCCTTTTCTAGCTTTGTTATTTCCTGGGTGCGGATGGGTAGATGGAAAGGATGTGCAGAAAAGACATGAGTGGGAGTTGCAAGCTGACAAGAGGCTTTCTGGAGCATCTCCAATATAAAAGATCCAAGATAGCAATATTAGAATCAGAAGAAGAAATTTCATGATGGTAAAGAGTTCATTGTTTCCATCTGGATGCTGCTAAAGGAGAAAAGTCACAGCACAGCTGGTGAACCTGAAAAGGAAAAGCCTCACCAGAGTATTCATGGACAGGGTTTTAATCTATTGTCTTGTTCAGCATTTTGTCTGTTCCCTCCAAGAGACGTTTTCAGAGTGTTTCTGTTCAGCTTGGTGAACAACAGGTACCCACATACTTGTCCAGGCAAGAAGTCAGTTCTGAATCCTCAGTTGGATGGTGACAAGTTGATTGCAAAGATCTGACTTGCTCACCCTGTGAGGAATCTTAGGGTCCTTCCCTGTCCTGCAGCCTATGCATGCACACTGCAAGAAGATATGCTGGTGCTAAAGAATCACACCCAGCTTGAGGAAACAGAGGGAGATCCAGCTTGGAAGCAGAAGTGAAAACATGTTGTTGAATAGAAGGCAACTGAACAGCAAATCAGTGGATTCTAGCATGGTGCTGGGAATGCAGTTAATGTCTAGGAGCAAGACCTAGGTTGTCTACACTCAGAACAACCTAGTTCTCTGTATAGATGTTATAGATGGCATAGCAAAATGCCATTTGCTTAGATTCTACCTGTTCCTGTGGAGATAGGAAAGCAGGGTGCTGGTAGAGTTCATTACATGCTTTGTGAGATTCATGTCAGCAGAGTTAACACACAGTCTTTCTGGAGTTCTTTGGAGGGCAGCTTCACAAGCTTGCCTTGGTCAGTCAGGATGTTGAACAGTTGTTTTTATTGAGCAATGGGAAAGGTCTGTGTTCCCAGAACTACGTGTTCATATGGGTTTTACTTCCATTTTGAGAGGTTCCTTAATATTTACTTGGAGATTTTTTTGTCACTGTGTTTGTGGAAACTCTTTGTTGTTTGTTTGTTTTCATAAGCATTGAAGTATTTCAGTTGTCCTGAAGTGAATTCCCCACAATGTAATGCAAGTGCTGAGTGGATGTTTGAGGTGTTTGAAACCTGTTCTGTGAATAAATGATTCATGTAGAACATGAGGAATTTCATTCCCAGATGTGCTGCAAAAACAAAAGTCCTCATTTCTTCTATACTATTGGCTGAGCCTGGAAACACTCTCCAGTGATAGCAGAAAGTTGGGAGGATGTTTCAACTGAGCTAATGTCTAGGGAGGAATAGAAGCCTTTTCCTTTGCTGTCTTAAATCCATGTCTGTTTTACGTCTTTTGGCCTCTTCAGAAGGCTGAAAAAGAGCAATGTGTTTCTGTAGTTTTCTGTGACTGTCTCGCCCTGGGGGCAAGAGGTCTCTCTTTAAAAGCCATTTCCTGTTCAGTTTATCTCTTTAAGGGTTCCGTGCAGTTCCCACTGTAGTCAGTTACAAGTCTTCTGACTTCAGTGCAAGTTGATTTGGATCAAAGATTTGCAGTTTTGACAGTGCGGAGAAGGTTAGAACTTGACACTTTCAAAACAAGGGCTCTGTGGGCTCTGCTGGGGAAAGAAAAATGGAGTTTTTCTTTCAGCTGCTGCCAAGATGAGCTGTTTTTAAAGCAACTTCACTGTTTTTCTTGCTTTAGGAGAAAACTATTTCAGGTTGAGTTGAAGATGCCCCAGTGATCTGACAAGCTGAGAAAGGTAGAATCATAGAAACATTTGCATTGAGAGGGACCATCTTCATTGCAGGACCTCATTCAGCCCAACCCCTGTAGTGAGCAGGGACATCTTCAACTAGATCAGGTGGTCCAGAGCCACATCCATCTTGGCCTGGAATGTCTGCAGGATTGTGCATCCACCACCTCTCTGGGCAACCTGTGCCAGGGTTTTGCCACACTCATTGTAAAGAATTTCTTCTTTGCGTCCAGCCTGAATCTCCCTCTTTTAGTTTAAACCCATCACCCCTCATCCTGTCACACAGGCCCTCCTCAAAAGTCTCTCCCCATCTTTCTTATAGGCTCCTTTTGAGTGCTACAAGGCTGCAATGATGTGTCCCTGGAATCTTCTCTTCCTCCGGGCTGAGCACACCCAACCCTCAGCTATGTCTTCCCTGTACTGAGGATTCCAGAGCTGGACACAGGACTTTTTTTTTTGGGGGGGGAGGAGCTCTCACCAGAGCAGGGCAGAGGGGCAAGATGTGTGGCTCTGCTCAGGGTGAGAGAAGCTTTTTCCCTTTTAGAAGATTCCTACTGCACATTCTACTTACCCAATGTTCAGGTCTTTCTTGGTATCTGAAGAGCTTCTGATGAAGCCATATCCAATTCTTCACTAAAACATGACCCTGCAGCTTTTGCAGAAATACTCTCATAGTCTCAAGTAAAAGCCGTTTAGAGAGAAATTCCAGTTTGTTTTAAATTTCTCTACCTTCCAGACTGTAGGAAGGTTGCTGCTGGAGCTGATCTGCATGGAGAAGGTGGAAAACCTCAAGAATTACTCTGTCTGGTGAGTTCCTTTGTGGTCAAGATGTTTTCCTGTCAGCAGTATCCCCAGAGAAGGTCTTGAAGACCAGATAGTAACATATTTAAATCTGCATTTGTGCCTGCTGTTTTGTGTCCATCAGCATTGTAAAGTGTCCTTTCTCATTTCCAGCAGTCACCTATAAGCTTTAGCTCCTATGCCACTAAGTAGTAAAGAATACAAAGCTACCAGACACTTGCATTGCAGGCTTGCTATGGATTCATTCTGGGGTAGCTGGAGGGTGCGTAGATCTCAAGCCAATGTGCTCTGAGTAGGTGGCTCCTGGCATCCGGCTCCTGTGTCCTGCTCCTCAGCTGTTCCACAGGTCCAGAAAGACACAGTTATAATGGGAGTGCAATACATACTACATCTAGCAAGGTAATCGAGTTCAATAGAGTTTATGTGCTTGCAAGCTGTGACCCAAGTGGGTCCTAGTGCCTTTCCTGGAAGGCACTGAGGTACCTTGGTTGCCATGCTTGTATCAGATGGGTGGGCATTCCCCACTTCCCCAAGTGACATGAAGCTGCTTTGGTTTCACAGTACTCCCCTGGTAAAGCAAGTGACACCTGATTACTTCCCTGGTAAAGCAAGCCAGTGGCACCATCCGAGCTGTGCAGCCTGCAACCCTAGCTATCCTTTGCCTGCAAATAGAGAAGCTGAGGTCTTCAGAAAGTGAGGCAGAGCAGATGTGGATCTGCAAAAGGGGAAAGTACATTGAAGTGATTTGTTAGCCAGCTCCTTCCAGTATCTTTTCAAATCTCACCAATGAGTCATGCTGAAGCCTTGTCACTTTTCCTGTGTTTAAGAGTTCCCAGACTTTTGCAAGATACATCCCATCAGAAGTATGGATCTGCTCCAGACTCTTACAGTGGTGTAGGCTATTCGAAACAAAGGTCAGGAAATCTTAGCTCAGAGCTTCTTGTTAAAGCCAAAATCAAACACATTAACCCAGCCAAGGTAAGTGTAAGGGCCTATCCCAGTTTATGCATGAATATAAACCAAATCCTACTTTTCCTTGTCAGGAATTAAGGAATAATGTTTAGCTCTTTGGATACGCAGCATCAATACTTCAGAGAAATGATCAAATATTTACTTACGCTATGATGCTTGTAATAGGTGTGCTTTATTGTGCACCTCTTTGCAAAAAGAATAGGAACTGGGAATTGGCTTCGCCATTTTATATTTTGAGATCCAATCAGATAGAAACAATCAATTTTGAGAACATGTAAGACAAAAGATGGAGTCCCGTTCCCACTGAAGCCCATAGGAAATCTCCCACTGACTTTAGAGAGAACAAGGCTCACACCTCAAGTCTAGCACAACATCTAGAAAACACACCTGGACAGATGGCAAGAGAAGGACTGTGGTAAGGAACATTGCAGGCTTTGCTTGGGAGCCTTTGGGACTGGTAATGCATAGAAAAGAGCAGAGAAGGGAATGAAAAAAATGCAGAGCTAAGCATGTTTAACCTTTGATTCAAATGATTTCTGTAGTTTGCAGTGTCTTTCATAATAGGGAGAAAGTGGAGCTGCTTTTCTCTTTGTTCTTTTTTCTCTTTGTCTTGCTGTCTTCAGGCACCTAGTACCCAACTTCCGTTCTACCAAATCAACCAATTTCCCAGATATAGGCATCAAAACTATGAACTGGAGGAGGCTGAACTATGGCAATCCTGGCACATCTAGAGTCTGATCAATTTAACAGCAACCATGGGACCACTTTCTTCCCTGTTGTATTCTATCCAACACAGTGGGAAATGATTTACCAGTAATAGCATTCTTGGGCAGCAGTCCTGCAGGGGGAGGGCTGACTGAAAAAACACTCCAGCAAGCTTTGACTCCAAGAAAAATTTTCTTAATCAGACTTACTGGAGGACTCTCCTTGTATATCAGATGCAGTTGGCAAGGCCTGAACAACTGTTTGTGTCTTGTTCCTGCAGCATTTATAACAGACTTTGCATGCTGCTCTGACATCGTTCAACATGCGTGTTTGCAACCTAATGGGCTTTTAGCTGTTTGTATTCTATGTTTGGGTTTGGGGCCAGACATAGATTATCACAGGGTGTCAGCCCTTGCTTCCCCTCCCCTCCTGCTATTTAATGTTCTTTGTCACATTTTCATGTGCCTAGTTGCTCCAGACCCTATTGAAGGCTGCACCTGAGGTGATAGGTGAGATGGATTCAGCCAAAAAATCCTGGGGAAGGAGATTAGGAGTGAAAAGAAGGTAAGACAGTGTGGACCCAGGAATCTCTTGGCAAGTTTATAGTGCCAGCAAAGGCTTGCCTTGGGTTGAGATTTGGTTTAGAGCTGGTTCTTTTGCTTATTATTATATTAGATCATGAGCACCTCTGCAGTTTTACCACCCTTTCACATGCACATTACGGACAAACAGAAACCCTCCAGTTCAGCAGCCTGGGGAGACTTTGCCATGTTTGCAACACATGAAAGAAATAGGATAGGCAACCTTCTATTTAGAACTCTAGATCCTGCTTGTGCTCAGGTAAAAGAGAAAGCTGGCTGTAGCCTGCATGCTGGGTGAGTGACTACCTGTGGCATCCTTGTGCCCATTGTGGGGAATGAATCAATGGGGAGAAAAGCTGTAATAGGTTATGGTAGACAATCTGTATCCAACACACAACAGAATAACTCTTTCGGCTGTTTTGGAGCTGTGCTGACTCAAGCCAGGAGGAGACCTTATTCCCTGGTTTCCCCTGACTGCCTTGTGGGCTCATTTGTTTGTTTGTCTTACAGTGGTGGTTTATGCTGCATGAACTGCAAGTACAGAGCAGTCCTCCCCGACACATCTCTGCCTTGTGCCCCTTCTGCTTCTGCCACTAGCACAAATGCCTCCTTGAAGAGGTTAATGAAATGGCTGGGTTGGATTTGTTGCAGGATGGGGCTGGTAGGAAATGGGGTGGTGTGCAGTGCCAAACCCATAATGTGTGTGCTCTTTCCATTGGGAACACTGAGTCATAAAATGAAATAAAAAACTGCTACATTTCTGCATGATGAAAAAAAGGGGCTCAGTCTGGCCTCATGTGTACTCACACAACCTCTGTCCAGTGAACGCTTCCCCTGTTGTAGGTTATGAAACCTGGCTCCCCTTGCTAGAAATTCAGTTTATTTCAGCTGAAAAGAATTGGGTGTCACCTTGGACAGAATTTCTCCCTCACCTCGAGTCAGGGCCAGAGCAATAGTTTTGTGACTCTCCAAATACAGTCCATGTACCTGCTTTTGTTCTAATTCAGCCGAGGAGGGCTTAGCAATGATTCCTTTTAGTTGTGTGGTCAGCTGGTTGCTGTTTGAAGTGCAGAGTAAAACTGTAAGATATCAACAGGAGAAGTAGAGCAGATAATTGGAGGCAAGGAAGCTTAGGAGAGGATTTGGATAACAGGCTTTATTGCATGGTGAGTTACAAAGTGATTGCACTGTGGTGTTAGATCTGTGCAGTCTTCTTGATATGTAGATACAGAAAAAGACCTCTAGTTATTGCAGTTATGCATGAGATACACAGGTAGGTTATAGCTTACATTGCTGTGACCATTGATGAGTCATGATGTCAAGCTCTCAGATTTCTGCAAATGGCTCTTTATGTTGTTTGAAATATGAACAAATGCAGTGTAATTCAAACTGTGTGACGGAGCTCAAACTGCCTTTGGTAGAAGCAGCACAGTAAAAGTTAAACACAACTTGACAAGAACAAATCAGGAACGTTTTGCTTTATGTTAGAGCCCAGCCACAGCTGAAGGAATTGTTACTGCTCATGCTCTCCGTAACAGTTGATAATTGAGTTGTCCCATGCCATAGCTGAAACCCATTCTTTGTATTCTGTGCGGTCTAGGCACGGATGCTCAGCTACTGGGGTTTTGCTGGTGGGGAGCTAAGTTCTGCAGACAGTGTAACTTGGTATTTTGGCCACTGCAGGAGGCCTGCCAGAGTCTTTCCCTGCTTGAATCCCAAGTACCAGTGGCAATCGCGTGTATGCTTCATTTTGTGCTGTTGGTTCTCCTCACCAGTGGCAACTGTCTGTGCATTGTGGATAAATTATGAGCTAATGGGAATGAAGTCTAGGTGGTGTAACGATGGCATTGCCAATCCTTCCAAGCAATGTCTCCCATGTTGTGTATACTTAGGGGCAGTTCTGCTGTCCTGCTCTCCAGTGGCATGTTCAAGCAAGATTACAGCTTCTTAGTGACTATTGATTTCTTTCCAACGTCCTGCTTGGGCCATTAAGTTAACTTGTAGCTGCTACCTTAAGTTGTGCTAGTGAAAAAGTGCTTGTTGCTTTGGTTGGACTTCTCCCACTCTCAGCAGTTGGTTGTTTTCATGTACTCTGGGAACACATCCTTGCTTTTCAGTGCAGTGTTCTGGATTAACCACTGCAGTTACCAGTGCATGTGAATTTATGGAGGTAGGGTGGTTTTCAGCTTGCAACGGAAACAGAGTTATGAGGCAGGGACTCTGTTTAAATCCCTTTATTATTAGCAGAGTGTACTGTGGCATTTGACATTCCTGAATTCTGCTTCTGTGTCTGCAAACTCGAGGTAATTACAGTACCTACCATTTGTGGGGATGTGGAGGATTGCTTGAGATGGGTACAGCCTCTTCAGAAACGCAGCGATACATCTGCTGAGTATTAATCGTTTGTTAAATATATTGAGCGCTTTGGGACTGTTGAATGAAAGACCTTATACAAATGGCACTTAATTATTGTTATTACTAGAAAATGGCTAGCACAAAAGCAGCAGCTATCTGGGAATCCATGCAAGAAAGGCCTGGAGCATCCCGCCAACATCTGCTACCACTTAAAACTTCAGCCCACTTTCAACATGAGACACAAAGTTGGAGACACGCAGAGGGGTAGTTTTGCAATCACTGAATTGTGGCAACCCTTCAGTGAGGCTGCTCATATGCTGAATCTATTCTGTACACGTTACCCATGGGAAGTGCTGTGTCCTGGGAGGATGGTCAGATGGATTGTGTGACACTCCTCTCACAAGTCTGCTTTAAACATGGCTGTTCGCCTCCTCACTGAACTGAACAGGAATGTGCACTGATGTTTTTCATTCATGACCTCAAGTGTCCTCACAGACACGGGTGGGACTGTAATGTGGAGCACAGAGCCAAGTTTTCCAAGGCAAGTCGTGAAGCTTTCTATTTCTAGGAGCCCTCACAGCCCTTGAAATTTTTCACTGCTGCTGGAGCTGTGGGGAGCTCCTCCCTTCAGTTTGAATTGGAACTCATCATCTTGCAACACCGGCCTACTGTGAGAAATCTGCTCAGTGGCATCAGAGAGAGAAGATGAAACCTTCTCTACCTGTTGTTGTCAGTGACTGTGGCAGTCTTATTAGACCCATTTCCTATCGATTTCGCTGATGAATTCACTGACAAGCTTGTTCTAGCCTTTTCTATGTGATTGGAACAGCAGAGGAAACAAGGCAGGGGAAAGGGATTTATTTGAATGGTCTTATTTATGCTCATTTTGGGGACCAGTGAACTGTCAGCTGGCCTGTGACTGTAAGCAAAGCTGTGGTCATGAGGAGCGGTTAGTGTAATTGGTGGTGAAGTGATGTATTGTGCCTGAGCTGAAATAAATTCCTCACATCCCAGCTAAAACACTTCACCATTTTGAGAGTATATTCACTAAAAACAAAGCCTGTCATTCATGAAAGATGGTGCCACTTTTTAACCTACTAGTAAATATAATCTGTGGGATATGGGAGCTTCCAAATCCTGTTCTGATGGCTAGCTATGGGGTTTTAGATTGTGTAGGACCAGAAGATGTAGAAAGAGGCCCAGTCCAGAATATCGGATCTGTGAGCAGCCATTCTAGGATACAACATCCAACTTGAAGGTTAGGTTTATATCAGGTTGAGGAGGAGTTTGCATCTCAGACGTCTCCCATCTCACACATGCCTCCTAATCACAAGAGGAGGAGAAGGGAGGGCTTCACCTCCATCTCCTCTTTGATGTCAGCTGGCTTGGGACACTTTTTTCACATCAATCTGCTGTATTTTTTTCAGCAGTGGTCATAATCGCATTTTAGCTCTATTTTATACATAAATACTTCAGCATCAGCAAAACCTGTTGTTAGTGATTGAGAGGAAAGGAAAAAACAGATGTTAAAATCTATATGTTCATTTTCCATGAGATCTTTCTCCTGGCTTTAGCAGCTTAACTACAAATGGAGGCAAAAAAAAAAAAAAGAAAAAAAAAAAAAAAAAAAAAAAAAACCCAAAAAAAAAAAGAACCCTAGAAGCAATGAGTAATCCAAGTGAATTTTTCTCCTGTTTGATCTTCCCTGCTCCTAGGACGTTTTTGTTGCTCTTTCCACCTTGTATTAATGAAGATGAATGTTTCCTCCAGTATCTGCCCACCTGTGAATCAATACCAGCAAAGGCTTGCTGTTGCTAAGCGCACTTGTGTTAGTAATGCTGTGGCTAAAAGTAGTGCCAGTCATAGGAGTGCCCTGTGCTCAGCACACCTTTGTACTTGCTCTTGCACTTTGATGGAATGCCGGGAAGAATATAGCCTCGATAGTTCATCACTTCCTGGCTCAGGAGGTACCATTTCCCTTTCATAGGCCTGTTCTGTGCAGCAGAAGCTGTGCTGACCCGCTTCACTCTGTACAGCAGAGGTCTTTGCAGGATTACGATGCCAAAGATTCTTTGGTTCCCAGATAATTTTGTGGTGACAGGAGCTGTAATTTCCATGGGTTCTGGCATTGACTGAGTCCATAGTTTTCCTGATTGTGTGCTGGACCGTAAAAGTACACAGTATGGGAAATGTTCATGTGGGCACGGAAGGTGAGTCCTTTGCTGGTGGTTTGGAAGAACAGAACTTGGTATTTGTGCATTTATGTGAACTCTTGTTTTGCAGAAATCTTGTTTCTTTATAGAGCAGTGGATACAGAATTCCAAAGACAAGCAAAAAACCATAGCACTTACCACTCTCTGTTTGGCCAGACTTTGAAAACTGACTACATCACAAATTGTGTAAGCAGTGCATTTCATGAGTGCTTCCCAGTTCAAACTGCTTGGTTTCACTCCTTCATATTCTACACTACACAGTTGCTGATGATCAATGGGATAATTCCCTCAGTTAATAAGGAAGTAGGGGTTTAATTCCTAGTCTTGAAGTTGCTGCTAGAAACAATTAAAGCTGACTCCTGATACTTCAACTTTGACATTGCTTTAGATACCTTTCTAGTCAGTGTCTTCAGTATCATTATTCTGCAGTGGTTTAGAAACCGTAAGTCAGAACCTGAAAGACTGAAAAATTGCAACACAATTCCTTCCATCATCAGTTTGTAAATCTTTTAGGGCTTGTCAGTTCCCATTCCCAACCTTCCAAAACTGTAGCTGCTAAACTGTGCTTTCTCACAAGATAAGATGACTGTCAGACCAGCACCTTGAACTTGACAATAGTGATTGTGTGGGTGTTGTTTTCTTTTGTTCCCTGTGCCAATTCTAAGCACTCAATGATGTTGAATATTTCTCAGAGTCTGACTGCAATATTGATGTGTGCATCATCAAGTTGTCCGCACCAGAGGGAAGTCTCTGGGCTGCAGTTCAGGCACACAGGATGGCTCTGTGGTGAGTTTTCCAGTGTTTCAAATCTAGTCTCTACATGGAGCACATTGAGCGTCCCACTTACATATACATTCCCTGGCAGGGGAACTGAGGTTAGGACAAGCACCAGTGCACTTGGGAAAGATAAGTTCATCTTAGGCTGAGGGTGTGTGTGGAATCATGGGATGGTTTGTGTTGAAGGGACCTTAAAGCTTATCCAGCTCCAACCCCTGCCACGGGCAGGGACATCTTCCACTGGAGCAGCTTGCTTTAAGCCCCATCCAACGTGGTCTTGAACACAGGCTGTCTCCATAGCAGAGGTGCTCCAGCCCTCACATCTGTATCTACAGTAGCCCATAATATCAGGGAGAAATAAATCCTGTGCTGCTGTGGTGCATTTTGCACTTCTGTTTTTTAATGGTTGCGATCTCTTGGGCCCAGCTACTGCTCAATATGTTCCTTGGGACCATTCAATGTATCTATATTGGGGATTTTACTTGGAACTGAAGACAAAGCATGATCCTTTTATGTTTTACACCCTCTTGGAACAAGGGCTGGACAGATTTTCTATCTTCCTTTGCAGTGGTGTCAGGAAATGTTCTGATCCTGGTAACGCTCCATCAGAACTGTGCTGAGATGCTCTGGCTGCCACACAGCTCCAGGCTTAGCACTTGCTCCAGAAGCACTTCTGCCAAATGCCTCACCACTGAGTTACTGCTCCCGAGTACCAACTCTTTGCTCTTTGCAAGATGGGGAAGCACTTAATGAATCATAACTCCCACGCCCTTGCATACCCACTAATTCCCAACCAATTACTCACAGAGGATACCGCTTTTACTCTAGAATCTTTTCCATCCATCCTGTAGGCTGTTGTGTGTAAAGGAGATGAGAGACTCTGGGGCTTCTCTGGAAAGAGATGGCTGACCTGAAGCAGTAAATGTGTGCCTGCATCAGACACTAGAGTTACTTTAGTGGCTTCTCCTCTGTTCCTGCTGTCAGCTGCCATCACTAGCACTGGGAGGAGGAGGACTGGGTTACCATCAATTTGGCTGTAGGAATATCTTGCATCTTGACAAGCAGCAGTATCACTTTTTGAAATGGGTGTTCTAAAAAGCTTTCTCAGCTATGCTTTCAGTGGGACTGTGCTAATCCTTCATTGGATGTATATTTGATAGTAATCCAGAAAGGATATTTTCTTTGGGTGTTTCGCTAATGGCTGGGATTTGTCGCAGTGTGGCCTATTTTAGGCACCTTAAAGCACATGCTGACTAGTGGAAGACACTCTAAAATGACTTGATTTTACAATTCATGTGTGTTGATGCCAGACAAGACCTGTTCAATCATTTGTCTCCACTCTTTGGCACTAAAAGGTCATACTCAGTGAAACAAATTGTATTGTGTTTGTACTGCTGTTGTGAGTGGTTAAAATCTGGATTGCTTAAGGATAGGACATGTCTGAGAAGAAAGTGCTTCCTTCGTCTGCACAGAGCTGGCTGTCAGAAGTGAGACTTTGTAGCATGCATTAAGCAAGTCAGCTTCTTTTGCGGTCCCTGGGGAAGTGAAGTGGATGCTGTTTGTACCATTGAGATTTGAGGGATCACTACAAGATCCAGGGTGGAGCAATGTGTGGAGACCCAGTCTGGAAACAGCAAGCCTGAAGCCACAAACGTGGATCTGTTGGGCTGGACGTAAAGCATGGCACAGGGTGTGTATCAGAGCATGGCAGCAGTCTGAAGCATGGGCTAGAAGCTCAGCCTCAGAGAGTATCCATCAAGTCAGATATTCTTTTTTCTCCAGAACTATCTGAGCTCACTGTGTGAAGTCAGACAATGGTGTAGTTATTGCCACTGAGCATCTGAAGCACCAGGGTGTGAGTATCAGACAACACATGAAGCTCTTGTGATCTTATGACATTAGCAGGGCCTGGAAAGGAAAAGGTGTTTTTCTTGCTGGTGTGAAGTGGTGGAAACAACCAACCCAGTTGTTGCAACATTAATTGTGAACATCTAGGTATTGATAGTTCTTTCTACCATACGGTGGGGTGGTAATGAGTAGTCTTGCGGCAGTCCTTTTCTTTCTTTTCCCGTATCTATGAAGGAAGGATGGGCTGCTTTCATGTCAGTCTTCCTAGATGTCATAGAAGGACATTTGTCCAGTACTTTGAGTTGGTATTTGGATACCCAGTGAAATAGGTGGGCATTAACTGGCCAAATCCCACTAGGTATATCTTATCCCCAAAGAGATTGCCAGTACTGCTAAAATAAGTATTGCTCTAATATGAATAGGGCCACTTCAGTTGGTGGCTGATGTTGAAGGGTGGTAAGAGTGACCAGAGTTGGCTCATGCTCTGGGGAGGCAATTCCAGGCAGGGGTTTGTCACTAAATGAGTGACTGGTACTGATACCTCCGCCCTCCTCCCCTCCCTCAGCTTTCCATGGATACTTCAGCTTTGTTGGCTCTGGCATTTATGCTTATGTTCAGGTCTAATAAAACCTAGCAGTGAGCCAACACCCTTGTGAGTCTGGCTACTGTGGCCTTCCAGTGAATGATGGATAAAAAGCTGGTGTTCGCCCCCCAGATGGTGGTTATTATTTCCTTTATGGTCATGCCTGGTTATCTCCAGACTGTTCAGGTTACAGAAAGGGAGTGACTCAGCTCTATCAACATCTGAACTGCCTTACAAAGTTGTTTGTCTCTTCATTAACCATGTAAAGAGCTTGAGCAAGCTGGGAATGGAGCTCAATGCTGGATTGAATTTCGGCCATGGTGAGAGGCAGATTCTTCTCCTAAACTCTGTGATAAACTGCTCACAAGTTTGGCTTTGTCTAAGGATTAGGAACCTTTGCTTTGGAAAGAAATTTGGCATTAGAAAACCAAGAGTCAAGATGCTTATTTCTTTCAGGACAGAGATACAGAGAATTTAAAGATGTGCTTCTGACTTTCTCAACCACAGGGCAGCACTTTATTTTACTTGCAGCTTTATTTCATGTGGTGGGATACTGGGTCTTTAAAGAGTTGGCTCAGCTAGAGGCAGGTCTTCAAGAATCCGCAGAAGTTCACATTGGGTATCTGTGTCAGAGCTGGAAATAAATCCCATGTCTCCAGAGGCTTGGTCGTCATCACTGAAAGGCAGCTCTAGAGGTGCTTTGTTTTCCTTGTGTTCTATGAAAAGAAGGCTATGCCAGAGTGTCTGCCTTGACAGAGATTTTCCTTGTCCAGGAAATGAGGGAGATTCACTCCTTCCAGTAGCAATGCAAATTGCCTCAGTGTTCAAGTCCATAAACTGTGAGAGATGAAGCTGAACATTATGTACAGATTACAAGTGTAATATTGCCCAAGAACTAAAGATGCAGGAAAAAACAGCGTTGTGGCCTTGGCAGCAGCCAGGACCGTAGAGCCAGTACTTATGTGGGGTGTGGGGTGTAACACTGTTACTTATTGCCATTGCAGGAGAAGCTTCGAGCTTGTCTTGTAATAGTTGCTGGAGGCTTCATGGGAGCAGAGACCCAAACAGGGACCTGGGGGAATGCTGTGGAATTTCCTCAAATTAAATCAGTCACTTGTTAGCCATTTTCTTAAATCTCTGAACCCACTTTGCTCCCCAAACTGAACATGTTCTACTGCTCCAGGAGAGGCCATGAAGTTCAGGCACTTAAATTAGAAAGCAGAGACACTGTTATTGGGTGACAGAGGTACAAACACACTGAAGACAAACTGGGTTTATTCTCTTCGCTGTGTCTGGGTGGGGAAGGAGTATTTTTAATGCGGATGAAAAAAGGATGAGCAGTAATTCTTTTTCCATTTGAAATCCGAGGGGGTAGAAATCACACCTCTAATAAAACAGGAGCGAATTATGTTGAAGACATGAAAAATCTCTTAAATTTCAGTTCAGCTTCAGCAGCTGAGCTTGGAGAAAAGACATGTAGAAGAAAGAAACATTGTTATAAATGGAGCCATTTCTGGTTCTAAACTTGGAACATTTCCCTTGAAAAATGCTGCAGTGGAACCTCTTGAGAAATACGAAACTCCAGCCTGCTCTGAAGTAGCTCTGCCCTATGAATATTTTCAGGTTTTTAATGAGGTCTCTATTAACTGTTATGAACCTTAGAAAACAATAAGTCTTTTCTGTGCATTCAAACCAACTGCTACTCAAGGAAGGTTTTTGATGAAGAGAAAAGATACATCAAGTATATTTGCATCATGGAGCATTTGGAGTTCATATGGAGAGCATATGGAGTTCAAAGCCCCATTCAGTCATTTTGGACAGCTGAGTGATACTGTATACTTGAGAATGAAGAGCCCAGCATGCTGGAGGCTCAGTGCTTTGTGATTTTCCTTCTGGTTTTGAAATGTCTGGATATAAACACTCCAGAAGTTGCTGCCATGCTTTGAACACTCTCAGGTGTCAGAACTTGATCAAACTTCTCCATCACTTATCCCCAGGCAAACAGTGTAGGGAAAGTCTCCTGGCTGGGGCTGTTTGGAGCTTCCAGAGTAGGTTTCTGCTGTGCCTTACCCTCTGGAGCAGTTTCTTTCTCTGTTCAGTGATTGGAGAGAGATCCTGACTGACTGCATTGGGTTCCTAGATGGATGTGATGTGGCCATCTCCCTGCAAGATCCTGGCTTGCAGAAGTGAAGTTGACATCTGCGCACTCAGGCTTACAGTGACTGAGCATGACATCTTCATCCCACCCAATTGTCTGGGGAAGCTCTGTTCAAAGCACAGCCAAAGGAAGGTATCTGGCACTGTGCCTCTTGCGTGACATCTTGGGCTGTGAGTCTGAAAAGGCTGCTACGTGAACAGGAAAGAGTTGGATCTTGTACAAAAAGGACAGCCAGGCACAGTTACGGTCAATGTACGTGTTCTGCTTCTCAGTGAGTATATGCTGTTCAGCTAAGATGCATCCCTCTTGGTTTCTTGCCAGCAACTGTCAGCTGACAACATGGTCACACAAAAGCAGCACCAAGAAGGAAGTGTCTTAACCAGTTCATTTTATTTCTCTGATTGTCCTATTTTATCCTCTTCTATTCCTCTCTGTTCACTGTTCTATATAAAACAATTTGAGTAGAAGCATACTGGGGGTTTCGTTTTACTTGCCATTAGTTGAAGTCAGTGTAGGACTGTAAACATGCAGGCAGAGAAAATGGGAATCTGAAAAGTGGTGCTGGGGGTGATGGGACTATGGTTCTTAAAAGCTTTTAGACCAGCTAAGCTGCCACCATCTGTCTAACTCAGCCTGTCTCCATAGGAGAGGTGCTCCAGACCTCTGAGCATCTTAATTGTATTAATTCTCATTCTGATTTTAGAAATTATTGATGTTCTTTTTGAGCACAGGGAATTGCAGTGGTGTCACCAGCCTTACCTGGATGTAGCATGACCCTGTGGGCAGGACTGGTGAGAACCTCTTCTCCATGCAGGTTGGCTTGGTTGTGCTCCCTGTGAGGTACAGGAGGTTACCTTCAGTTCCTGCCCGTGGTGCCAGTGCAGATCTGGAGGGTCAGTGGAGGGAATGCAGAGGAAATGCTTCAGCCTTATTCAAGAACATCAGGCAGGGAGGGGGCAGCACTTTCAGCTCTTAAAGCGGGAAGGAAACCCAGGCTGTAGTGTGTTTATCACTGTAGCTGAAAAGACTGCTCTCTGAAGAGGCTGAATGAACTCCTGAGTTAGGAAATCCAATTTACTGCTGCCACAAGCAGCCATGTGTTGCTGTCGCTTCGTGAAATTACCTTTGATGCCCTGGCTCTCTGTGTCTGCAAGATGGAACATGGCTGGGCTTTAGCTTTCAGTAGGGGAGCAACATCCCCAGCACTTTTACAGGCACTCTGCAGTTACGACCAAGTCCAATTTGCATTAGGCATCACAGGCTGATGAAGCTAAGCACATGGAAGGATAATGCCAGGCCATAAATCTGGCCATATTCCTGGGCTGCACTAGAAGTCTCTCTTGTTCTTCACCAAAGCTGTTCCAATAACAAACTGGCAGTTAGTAAAGAAATATGTCACCAGTAAAGATGCCATTTAGCCTGTTCCATTTGTCTGCTGATGGAGACATTCCTTGTCTGGCTCCCTTGTGACTCACAGGGAAAGCGAGAACTTACTTGCCAGCCTCCTACTCACATCTTTTCCTGAGAATACTGTATGGTCCTGATGTTGTTCTCCAGAAACCTCCTAGGGACCCAAGCCAAGAGAACAGGAGGACTTCAGGAGTTGGCCCAAACTCCTACAGCTTCCAATCTTTGCGCCATGAGGTTTCCACAGTGGCTCTGGAAGACCAGAGAGAGCCTAAACACTGAACTACACTTGCTAGTGTAGGAGATGCAGTTCATTAGTTTCAGTGCATCACACTGAGGTCAGTGGAATCCAGGTAAAGAAGGTGCAGTTTTTCTCTCTGTCCAAACTGAGATACGATACAAAGAGCTTCAGGTATGATTCCCAGAAGTACCGCACGCTGCTCTTTTCCAGTGTAATCACTTAAAATCATCTCTATCTTTTACCATAAAGGAGGTACTGTGATATTTACTTCCCAGCATGAATTTACAGTTGTTTCAGTGCTTAGAATTCCTCAGTGGAAGAATGGATGAGGATGCAGATCTGACTGGATAGAAAGCTCTTAAGGTCAGAGTTTGAACACGGAACTCCAGAGGGTAACATACATTTTCCAGGGCGGTTCCAGGAAGATTACAGTTAGACCTTTGCAAAATGGCTGACTTAATCCTTTGGGATTTTTCTGTGTCATGGTGAGCTACCATGCCAATAGGAATGCTGTTGCTTTAAAGATTGATGTCTTCCTTGCTTTTTGTGCACTCAACTAAATGCTAGAGCTGCAACCAGAAGCCTGGCTTTTGTTAAGTCTGCCTCAAACAGCAGACATGCACAAATGCTATGAAGAATTATGGGCTGTCACTGCCAAGGGTGCCATCAAATGAGTAGTGAAAGGGACATTTATAAACAAATACAACCTGTTATTAAGTGGATAATTAATGAAAGACCTTAATCCAAAATAACCCGTTCCTTTTCAGTAAGCTTTGTGGGGAGGTACATCCAGTGCAGTTCCTCCCAGAGAGGTGACTGAGGAAGCAGTGGGCATCAGTTCTTTGGGAATGGGAGGTTTTGCAACAGCTTGTGTCATGTCTGTTCACCGCTGCCATTCCCATTCTTACAGATGTAGTTTACTTCACAGTCTGCTCTAATTAGCACCAGGCCTGATGAGGAACTCTGGAGTGGGAATTCAGAAGTTGGGGGGGTGGAGAAAAGCAGTTCATCCTGTTGTGATTTGGGTTTGGTTGGCTAGGGAGAGTGTTTGCAGGGCTGGAAAACACAACTTGGCACTTAGGGTTTCATTTGGCAAATGGGGTTGAGTAGCGGGAAGATGAGGGAACTGCTCTGTTTTCCTGGTTTTTGGATCATGTAGTCAAATGTTTGTCTGTCATGTCATCTTTGCTTGCCTTTAGAGATATTAAGGCCTTGCTGTGCTGAGCACAAGGTGAGAACAGTGGTTGCTTGCTTTGCTTTGTTGCTCTTGGTCACTGCTGCTTGGAAGAGCAGCA
Source organism: Loriculus beryllinus (assembly GCA_039877255.1). Taxonomy (NCBI): domain Eukaryota; kingdom Metazoa; phylum Chordata; class Aves; order Psittaciformes; family Psittacidae; genus Loriculus; species Loriculus beryllinus. The sequence goes on from JBCJKH010016322.1 coordinate 20,067, forward strand.
GCATGTGTCCTTCCTCAACAGCTCCAGTTCCTTATCCAAAGTAATGGTGCTATTTCCTAGTCAATGTAACATCAGCAGGTTGGGAGCAGCTGGTCTGTGTGCTGAAGAGCTCTTCATAAGCTGTGATGAATGTATCAGTGTCTGAGGAGCAATTGTTCTCTCTTTGTGCCATCTTTGCTATGAAAAGAGCTGGGAGGACAGCTCTCTTAAACTACTGAAGATCTTGATTCCTGTAGGAACCAGATCCTGGCTTGAAGATGGATAAATAGATGAGAAATGTCAACAAGAGAAAAAGAACTTCTGAGAAAGAAGCTGATGTCTTTGTAAGCCTTTTCATTGGCTAAGTGGCAATGTGGAAAAGAGAGCCCACACATCCTGATGGTCTGCCTACCTTTGCATTTGCTCAGCCCGTTGCTCTTTGCCTGAGCTATGAGGTGGCTCTGTATCCCTTGTCCCTCTTAACAGCACCCCATTCCAGGTTTGTATAATCTGTTCTGAAACCAAGCAGGGCTGATGGACCAAGCTCAAAGAGGCCACTTTTGCCTGCGGTAGGACCCAGTTTATCTACAATAGCATGTGCTGCTGCTGAGGCAAAGGGCAGGTCTTGCTGCACAGTTGTGTCTGATCCTCCTCCATGCTGCTGTGCTAGGGGCAGGGTGAGGGAAGCATGTTTCTGAGCCGGAGACTGACTGGGGCTTCTCAGGGAAGCCAGGGCTTTGCTGGGAATCTCAGAGCAATTTAGCAGATGCCTCAGGGCTGGGAGATGTACCCGAAAGAGAGAGGCAAAACATGGTCAGCGCAGAGAAGAGGGAGGGCTGCAGAGTCCAGCAGCTCTGTGGTATTGCTTCTGATCTGAGCCTGGTCACAAGCTCAAACAGCTGGTGGAAGATAGATGGTGCAGAAGAAGCATCTTTGGAGTTGGAAGCAGTGAAAGGCTTGTCTGCTTCCACAGTAAATGTTTACAGGAATGGGGATGGAAGAAAATTCAGCTGGATTACGTGTGTGCAGCTGCCAGTTCCTCCCTCCTTGCTATCACTGCTAAAGAAAACAAGGGAATGTATTTAAAGGGATTTCACATGATGCAATTGCATCTTGCTTGAGCTTTGGAAGGCAGGGGTTTTGCTGATGTCTATCCTGCTTGCATCCAATGCAGACTGCCCCTGAGGACTACATGCTGCTTGCTTTCTCCCTATGCAATCCAGCTGCAGTTTGCTTCAGAGAAAAACCTCAGGTCTAAGGAAACCAGGGAGCTGAGCTGCTACTCTGATGAATAAACACTTGTGTGTGAGCTTAGTGGGAACCTATGGAAGGGAATATATGGAATTTGCCCTCTATTAGTGCTTACCGTTCTCTTCCTGTCATGTCTGTGATGTCGTAGTACTCCCATCAGGGGGCATCATCTTCTCAGCATGTCCTGTGTTACCTTAAGCATCCTCCTATTCGCCTATTCAATAATGGAGACTGGCCTTTGCCTTTGTTGCTCAAACACTTCCCTTTCCGGGAGCGTGCCCAGAGCAGAGTACCTCTAGATGTTCAGCCCAACATTTGGTGTGTCCAGGGGATAGGGATTGGTGCTCAGACCCACACCTTAAACACCTGCCTGGTGTGAAGGGAAGCCAGCCCCAGCTCCTGCTCTGGCAAAGGGACTTTATACAAAGCTCATGTGTTTGATTGAGAAGCACTGAGAGGAGGCTTCCTGTCCCCTTCATAGCATGTTGCCTTGTACTTTACTTGTGTGCTCCTATCAGGTGTGTTTAAACCCTTCCAATGAGCAAGAGGAGCTCAAGAAAAATATCAGAGCAAGCGGTATGCAAGCATCTTCACCTAGAAGGGCTTGTGACAGGTATGGGGAGCAGGGAGTAGATGTCTCAGGAGTGCGACACAGTGGAAGATGTGGAGAGAGATCTGTGAATAGCTGACTTCTTTGGAAATGGTTTCCTGGTTGCTTGCTCTTGAAATGACTGTTGGCTTAACTAGAGGGGTTGCTGCCTCCTGTGCTGAGTAGGAGGAGAGGCTCATCAGCATAGCCTGCATCCTCTGAATGATGAGAAGAAGTACTTCAACAGACATCTTTCTCTTCTCTCTTAATAGTGCAAGATGATCAGGGCAGCTGTGCTTTATAGTTTCTGGTCTAAACCCATGCCATATCTATTCTGAAAGCTTTCTCCCTGTTTCACTGTTTCAGATGTTTATGGTCCTGCCTGTAAATTGTGCTTCCTGAGATCCTTCCTTGCAATAGTCCTCTGCACTTTTGCTTCTAGGTTTGCTTTTCCTCTCTTCACCCTGATTGCTGCATCCCCCTTTTGACAGCCTTCATTTGCTTAAGCCTCTCCCAGCTCTTGGTATGATTGGTGTCTGAGCAGCATACAGCTTCATGTGTGACTGTAACACACAGTTCACTGAGGGTCATATGCTTGCAGCACTGTGTGACTGAGGCTTCTTGTACTCTACTATTCAGTACTGCTTGTCAGGCTGGAAGAGGAAGCAAGCCTTAATGTAAGGCCATGGAGAAAACACTGCACTCAAACAGGTTTGAGTTAGTACATATGAGGTCTTTGGATTCCTCTTCTGTCTTCTGGGCCTGGTTCTGCCACCTCAGAAGACACCATGGTGGGTGCAGAGCTAAGCACTATCCATGGAATTAGTCTATGTAGGGAAGGATGGAGGCAGTACCTGTGCCATTAAAGCTTGAGTGATAAACATAGGGATACACAGCTTTATATTGTAGTCAGATGTATGAAGCAGGAAAAGTACTGTTGGAGAATATAGCTTTTTGGCAAATCAAAACAAACAGACAAAGAAATATAGTATTTCAATTTCATCTCATCATGTGGCTGCTTTGAGAAAAAAGAGTCTTAATGGGAAAATACCTATTTTGGTCAGAATAAGTTTTCCACTGGAGTAAAGACAGATGGAATGATTTGAGCCATTCGTGCAGCAATGTCTTACTCCTGACTGCATGCAGTTAGTTGGGAAGAATAAGCTTATTTAAGGGTTCAGACTATTGAAAACATCTGCTTTCCCATGCATCCTTAGTAACATTGCACTATTTGAAAACTGAGAACATGTATCATGCTTCTCGTAGCCACCATAAAACATCGGCTCCACAGTCTAAATTGTGGGATTTTAATTATGGTGTGTATATATTATTCAGTCCTGTGTAATGCACTTCTGGTTATGGTGCTGTGATCTCTTTTCCGTGGTTGTACGGGGGCCAGTTGACCACATTTGCAGTGTGTGGCCAAACATCAAATGTCTCTGAATGAGCAAAGTAATCATTTCCAGACCAAATACGTTTCAAATTTGTTTAAAATCTTGCACAACGTCCATCAGTGGGAGATGTCTCTGCTGTGACATGAAGCTATGTTGTTGGTGTGTCACTGCTGATGCCAGTCTCTTGTGTTTAGGTCTAAAAGCACTGGGTGCTCTGAACTCACTGAAATCATCCTTTCACTGCAGTAACTCTTGGCTGAGACCCAAGCTCTGTTTTATGTCTGAGCATCTCTAAGTATTAATAGCTACATCTTCAGTGGCCCCTGTGGAGCATAAAGTTTAACGGTTTTCCTCCTCTTTCAGATGGGAAGGCTGGATTGTGAACAGACGATAATCCTCATCTGTTTAGCTTGGAATGACTTGAGGGAGCCTGGTGAACAATGCTAGAGGAAAGCAGAGGTTTGGCATTGGATGAGTTCACTACAAGGCCCTGTTTTAGGAAAGCTGCCTGGTGGTCAGGGGGTTAGGAAACTTCAGATCTTAGCTGTGCTGAAAAAGCATGTAGAGGTGTATGTGTGTGACTTCTGTCCCTTCCTACCAATACAGTTTCATGGTTATGATTGTTTTAGGCTTTTTTCTGGTTTGACTTTGAGTCCTGATGTTATCCTGACAGCATCCTCTTCCTTTCTTGCTTTCTTTGCCTTTTTATGTAACTCTCTAAAGCACTGAGGTAGGAGTCTCTAGATTTATATTGTGTTTTGGAGACAGAGCAGTGAGCAGCAAGAGCTTCAGCTGAACAGTAGGTGTTCTACATGCATTCAAGTCCTGATCCAATCATGTCTCATACTGGTATGTCTGGCATCAAAGGCAGTGAGGATGTTCAGTGCTTGCAGGGTCTCTTGTAAGTGGTCCCACAGCAAGAGGGCAGCAGTGCCACTATAGATGCTGGCTGACAGACTTGGATAACGCTCTGCTCACATTACAGAGCAGGGGTACAACAGTACAGCCCTCCCACCTACACGTATGCTTTTGTACTCATTTGGCTGTCTTCTTGCTGGCCACATTTCTGCGGTTGTGGAAAGAGTTTATAATGCATCTGTGGTCCTTAAAGATTCTCTGGCTCCCTGTTTCCCTGGAGTGAAGGGTACTATTAAATATAGCCTCCCACCAAATTCCAGTGACTAATCACACACAGACCATAGTCCCAAACCAGTCATGACTCAGACACCAACAACTTTCTGAGTAACACTGCAGAAAGAGCTAACACGCTTCTTCCTGGCCTTGCACAAGCAATAGGAATCATAGAATGGTTTGGGTTGGAAAGGACCTTAGGATAATCCAGCTCCAACCCCTGTGTCATGGGCAGGGATGCCTCACCTAATGCTGAATAAGAGCAGACCAAATTACAGTTCCTGAGCCAAAACAGTTCCTGCTCTCACTAGGTATTGTGCAATGCTAGTGCTGAGCTTTCACATGGCCACAGCTAAAGCACAATGAAAAGGCTGAAAATGGATGCTGTCAAGGTCTGGGGCAGAGTCAGCTGGCTGGCAGGGTGATGGGAGAAGTTCCCATCATGAAGCTTTCCTTTGAGTTTAGCAAGACATTTAAGCACATAACTCAGGGCAGAGAGGAAGTCTTGGGCCCAGGACACTGTGTTTAAGGTTAGGCATAAGTTTAAGCATCCTACTGGCGTAATGCTTTGGATGAGAGTCAAAGGATGAGTTCCTGATTGAGCTCTTTCCCATCCAGAGATACTGTTTTCATCTTAAGCTTCCACTTTACAACTGGACCTTGCCTTCCCCTTTTAAAATACTTCATCTTTAATAGCAGTGTAATCTGGAATTTCAACCTGCTCCTGTATGGTTTGTGCTTGCTGCAGGTAGTTTTGTTTACTCAGAGGTGTAAGTTTTCTTTGATTGTATTCAACTAGTAAAGGACACAATGAAATGTACAGCATAAAGGTTCTTTCGAAATCAAAGGAATACAGGAATGAGGATGGAGAGTTTGTGGCAAGTTGCTGTGTTTATGAACAAATGGGCTCAAAGGAATTAACAGCAGATGCAGGCATTAAAAAGTCGTGACTTTTCTGAGCCACTTGTTACAGATCTGGTTAGTTAGAAATATACTTGTTTTATCTATTGAGAACTGTCTTGTTCTTGAGAACCTGAAGTTTTGAACTTAAAGCAAAACACCTCCTCTGTATTCCAGGAACAATCAAGATTTTCCTTGAGGTTTTTATTTTGTTAAGAACAGGGCATTCAGATGAGCTGGGTGCATGGTTTTGTTGTGTTCATGAAGTCATGAGAGCATCTGGATACAAGATGTGAGCCATCAACCAAAAACTATTTGAAGTCTTTTTAGTATAATCCTTCAGGCTCACTTCACTGAACTGGGCATTTATGGGATTTGAATTGAAGGTAAGGTTAAGAATCACATTGATATTGTTGCATTTAAGTGCATTGTTAAGATCACATCGCTTCAGATATGTTAAATTTTGGATGTTGTATGCACTTGTCAGTACC